>JAAGNO010009737.1:0-11791 GCA_033439905.1 Ceryle rudis | reverse complement strand
GGGAGGTGATCTGCTGGAGAGCAGCCCTGTGGAGAAGGACCTGGGAGTCCTGGTGGACGACAAGTTCTCCATGGGACACCAATGTGCCCTTGTGGCCAGGAAGGCCGATGGTATCCTGGGGTGCATTAGGAGGAGTGTGTCCGGCAGATCAAGGGAGGTTCTGCTCCCCCTCTACTCTGCCCTAGTGAGACCTCACCTGGAGTATTGCATCCAGTTCCGGGCTCCCCAGTTCAAGAGGGACAAGGATCTACTCGAGAGAGTCCAACGGCAGGCTACAAGGATGATTAAGGAACTGGAACACGTGTCCTATCAGGAAAGGCTGAGATACCTGGGGCTCTTTAGTGTGGAGAAGAGAAGACTGAGAGGGGATTTGATAAATGTTTATAAATATATGAGGGTTAAATGTCAAGAGGAAAGGGGCAGCCTCTTTTCACTCGTGCCCTGTGATAGAACAAGGGGAAATGAATGTAAGCTCAGAGCACAGGAAGTTCCACCTCAACATGAAGAGGAACTCCTTTACTGTAAGGGTCACAGAGCACTGGAACAGGCCCCCCAGAGAGGTTGTGGAGTCTCCTTCTCTGGAGATTTTCAAGCCCCGCCTGGATACGTTCCTGTGTGACCTGTGCTAGATTATATGGCCCTGCTCTGGCAGAGGGGGTTGGACTCGAAGATCTCCAGGGTCCCTTCCAACCCCTGTGATCCTGTGATATTTATATGCAAAGAATACCTTTAGTTCTCAGTGCAGTATGAGGACACCTCTGTACTCTCACAACAAAGAGAGCATATGAGTCGAGCAAGTTAAGCACCAAATCAAACTTGGCTTATTTATGATATAAGAAGGAAGTACTATTTTAATCCTTAATGAGGTGTCTATGCCTTTGGAACACTCCATAAGGAGGTAACTACCATATATTATATTTATATGTGCACAGGACGTATACTACTGCTAAAGATGTTCTAGTGTCATTGCTAGAAGTGATAATGATATATGATGATGTATCTAGGCTGACAGCTGAAGGAGAGAGACAAATACTTGTCTCTAAAATGTTCTCTGCATGCACAACCTATGGCAATATATTATATGTCAAATGCTTTGGCCTGAGATGAATTAAATATGATCTATAGATAGCATTTATCGTACCTGACAGTTCAGTAAATCTGTATTTTGGTCCTATAAGGAAACTAAGAGCAGCTTTGCTATTCACCAGGATCTTTAAGAAAAAGGATTATTCACCAGTGGTTAACATTAACCCTTAGGAAGGTCTTTAAGTCATTTCAGAGTGCACTTGGCATTTTCAGAGAAAGCTATACCAGGAACTCTAACCAACAAGGACATCAAACCTTTCAACACTAGTACAAATAATTGTTTGGTAGAGCCCAGTTGCTTTTTGAAGCAGAGCTGTTCACAATATATTTGCACATAATGCAGAACGTAACATGGGAATGAAGAATATAGGCAAAGAGAAGAAAACAAAGTATGTATTAAATATCATACACAATGTCAGTACTTAAATTTCTGCAGATATATTCTAAGTGGCTCATGTATTTTTCCATATTTAAATTTAAATAGATTTTGCCTTCATAGGGAAGGTGAGGGAAAGAGATTCAAGAACAATTTAAATCAGATGAAGATAGACATTAGGTGAGAAGATTTGCAAAAACTATTTTAAGCTCATGTATGCAACCCTCAATGTATCTGAATTTGAAATAAAAATACTTCAGTGATGCAACTAGTTTACATGATTATCTAAAGCTTATGCAAAACACACAGCTCTACTTGAGGATAAAAAATAAGCTGGAAAATGTCAAGAAGGCAGCCTCTGTGAGATAATTGTAGGTCTATTTCTTAACCAGCAGAATACAAAATTCAGGGCACTAAATTAAAGCAAATCATATGCCCTCATATTTGAAAAGCTATTTAAGTTTTTGATGTTATCACAATAGTAAAAAGAATGTTTCTTTCATTGGCAATGTATATACCTCCCATTAATAATAATAGAAATATTAACCACATATTTCAAATATGAAATAAAAATATAGAAGCATAAGCCTTTTTTTTCTATGAAACAACAGACAAATTTCTAGTACCTAATCTGATCTTTTTTCATACTCTTACGAAGAATGTTTCTACAGATACAAGTACTAGGAGTGCTAAGACACCAATAAAATCCTATTTTACAAATCACAGTAAAGTAGTAAGAGTTTGAGAATCTATTTATTTAAAAATCATAATCTCCTCTAAATTAGAAACTATTTTTCTTCCACAAATGTTAATCAGTTTAATGAAGTTGACATGAAGTTATATGTAAATTACTTTTTTTAAAAGATGTGACATTCAGAAGTACTGTACAAACACATCAATATCACAGCTCTACAATGATACTTTTATAGTAGAGGAAGTGACAGAGTGATTTACTTGACTTGAATATACATTCATAAAAAGGATGTGGGGAATATCCATACTTCCAGAGAAGCTGAAGTTTTGATAGCATGACATTCTTTGTAGTAAATTTGAACAGAGCTCTTCTAGTCAAGTCAAGAAACTCCAGATTCGAGAAGAAAAAAAAAAATACAAAAACCCCCACCCTGCCTTCCTGCCTCCTGTTTTTTCAAGGATTTTCCTAAGCTTCCATAACTTTAATTATATCTATCTGATTCTTGGGTTTTTTAAGCTTTACATTACCTTTTTTTTTGTGAGTAGAGTAATAGGATAATCTCTACAGGCTGAAAGGCACGAGGGCCACATAAGCAGATCAACTCAAAAAAAAAAAAAAAAGACACAAGTATCAGTGATTCACTTTCAGAGAAAAAAAAAAAATCACATTTGTTTCAAGTCTGGGTATTCTGATGGAGCTACAAAAAGAGGATTTTAGCCTTGAAATATTTTATTCAGAAGATAATGATATTTTATTTTTATAGAGCAGCCTTAGCCACATTTTGGCAAGTTCTAATCAATTACAGTATTGTGAAAAGGGTGATATCAGGGCTGCTACTTTTCATCAACAGCATCTGATAATGTCATGTCCTAAATGAATAAAATATGTCACTGCCTTCCATAGTTTCATAGTTTCCACCACAGAAGTCAGTCAACAGCTCTGTGATGAAGAGAGTGTATTTCATGAGATATTGTACCACTTCCCTAACTGTGCCAAGCCTGGATCAGTCAAAACCAGTCACACTCTTTGGTGCTTGGCTGAGAACTTACTCCTTCAGGAATAAAACTATGCCTTTCAAGTACACTATGACAAACTGACGTTTGTACTATTTTTCATCTTATTTTCATGGTTTTAAATCAAGACTTCTGCTGGCACAAGAGAGTCACTGAGGATTTAGAAAATACTTCAACTTTGAAAAAGAATGCAAGTCTATTTTACTTGAAAACTGAATAGGATGAAACCTGCCTAAACTGTTTACACTAAAGAAGTGTTTGCTTGTTTGTTCCCCCTTCAACAGAGATTTAAATATGTTTTCACACTGTTGGAAATCATATATAGCATTAAGTATCTTCAGAAAAAAAAAAAATCAGAACTTTCAGGGGAAAAAACAATTTCCTCTTTGCTTAACCTGAAAAGCTCTGCCCCTGAGGTGGACAGGTCTGAAGATATTTTCAATGCATTCAGTCCCCATAAGTCTGTCAGACCCTTCCCGAGACCTGACCCAAGGAGCTTTAACAGTGGCGACTGTATCCAAAAAAAATAGAAAGGTTTCAAGCCATCATAAGAATGCTTCAGTTTTCATCTGCTGATGAGCTTAGATATTGATGACAACTGGCTTCAGTCTAAACTCATGCCTTCTCAAAAAAAGACAAGTCACTAAGTGTGCCTCTGCTGGATAGAGAGGTAAGCATAATTTTTCATTTATTTTTTGTTACAACACCTGCCAAGAGGCAAAATGGCTTATGTAGATGTGTAACGCAGGCAAAAGGTAAAGCACATTGAGGCTATGCACTTGTGATTTTGGCCAGTAGAGCAAGAGGAAGACTTCCAGAAACTATGTTATAGGGCCTCTGAAAATTAAACATTCACAAGACTACAAGTGCAACAATGTATTGGTTCATCCAGTGGTGTGTCTCTCTGTTCATCACTCTCTGAGCAGGGAAGACTGTATCCTGACATGGCAGCAAATACTGTCCTTTTCAAGGCAAGAGTCTATTGTTTTTGCAGAGCAACAACATAAATGAGTACTGAGCATCCTGCTAATGCCAAAGTGTTTTTGAAAAGGCATACATCAAGTGGAGATCTGATGATGACTGGGCATGTCTGGGAATATTGTCATTAGAGCCACATGATTTGAAAATATAAAGGCACCACAATCAGGACAGGCAAGGACTTTGCCCTCAGAAGCATGAAGTACTCTCATAAGTACTATAGGCATGATCTGTAAGCCTCCTGTCCACATGTCACACGGTTAACAGGGATCCAATTTGCCCTGAGAGGACCTAGGTAAATATGGGGATGGAACCTAAGGCTATTATCTCAGAAAGAATTAGAAGTTTAGTAGTTATTTGAAAGAAAGAAGCTTTTAGAGATGAAGTGCTACAGTCAACCATGAGGAATGAAAGCCTGTGAGTAAGGAGCAAGCTTGAGAAAGTTGGTAATGGATCAATCCACTATAATATTTCATCTACTTTAATCTGTAGTAGCCATTACCTTAAATTAATTTATTAAGGAAGGTTTTCTTGTTTTAGCATCACAGAATTTCTGAACTAGATAAGAACATAACAAGAACTTGGAGCTTCTGATCTCTGTAAGAATGTGAACCTCACTCATTTCCCTTCCTGCTTGAAACTTTCTCCCATGAAGAAATAAGGACTGCAACAGTGCATTTCTACTCATCTTCTTTCAAGAAGGTTCTGAAATTCAGGACTTTAGAAGCACACATAAACCATGCAGGCTTTTCCACATGTCAATTACTGCAGTTAATCCTTATGTGAATCTAAACCTATCACAGCAGATACTAGCAAATACTATCAAAACAGATACTATCAGCACTTACAAAGGCAGAATTTTTTTTTTTTTTTTTTTTTTTTTCTTCCCTTTTGATACAGTCCAGCAGAGAAGGTGTTTTCAGGTTGTTTCAGGACAATGAGCAGCAAGGTCAAGGCATGCCAGAACAGAAATCTCTTATGATCAGTAAATTCCAATTTCTTAAAATGAAATTCTTACACAAAAAAAGCATGAAAATATCAGTACTGGAAAGTCAGCTGGCCTCTTATAGAATTACTTATTTCTTTTCATGGCTCCATAGTGACCCATTGCAAGGCTTGTGAGGAGTCTCTCCAAGATAGTAAGTCTCAAGTCTCCCAGAACCAACTCCCAAGTTCCCATCTGCACAGATAGCTGGCTCCCAATTTACTTCAAAACATTCTGAATCAAAAAGCTCTAAAATATTACCACAATCCTATTACATACAGAAAACCATGCATTTTCATATATAAAAATATATTATTTATTTAACATATATAACTAAGAAACAGACTGTTACTGTGATTGCAGTATGTCATAAAATACAATAAACTGAGCTGCATGAATTGTAACTAGGACTAGAGAGTCCCAAAGTGGTGTCAGAATCCCAGGGAAGCAGTAGACCTCATAGCACTTGGATAAAAAAATTACAAACTGGAGATCAAGCAGGTAGTATGTCTAGAAAAAACCCAATACTGCCATATTAATCCACGCATTACAACAACACTTTCTTGAAAATACCACTATGGTTTGTAAAAATCCATAAGGAGGAAATATATTATTTACTGCAAGCAACTGCTTCCTGATAAAATTGCCAGGAGCCAGGAATTGAATTATTTGATGTTTATTGAGGACCTAGAAATGTAACAAGGGGGGGGGAACCACAACCAAAAAACAATCACTTCTCCTACACCATGGTTTGAAAACCTATGGACCTATTTGCAGATGTACAACTCCTCCATGTCTAGTACTGCTTTATACACATATATAAATGAGAATTTAAAGTGATAGGCAGGAACTAATAGCTCTGCATTTTGGGAGTACACACTCCTCAGTAATGTCCAGGCTGTGCCAGAATTAAATACAACAGAAATTTTGTAGAAATACTTGAAGGTTTATGACTGCATAAAAACAGAAAGCCTTGACAAATAAGTAACGTAAGCACCGGACCAGCCATTCAATGGCTATATTGATCATGATAATTAAGGTGAACTCAGAGATCAAGATGAGGATGTTCTGTCAAAGGGCTAGCATGCATCTACATTGCCTCATAATCAAGCCTTTGTCTTCCTGAAATAAGAATATTTTGAAAATATATATTTGTCCAGAATTTCCAAACATCAGGTAGCCTTGAAAAACTCATGCTTCAATCTGGCTACCACATGACAGTCAGTCTTGGACGTGACCAAAGCACACATGTATGTCTTAATGTATAGGACAACTCTGTTGTCTATACTGTATATGTAATTGCTGCATACACATTAATCATGATGCCAGTCTGCAGAGTATTCAATGGACAACTTGATGCAATATATCCAGATGTCTCCCCATTTATGATCTGAAGGAGTAACTTGCTATTCTGTACTGATTTTGCATAAATGAGGACTTTTGCAACTTTTCTTTGATGGTCTCAAAATTTTCCACTGAATTTCCGTATTTAGATGTGAAGCAGAGCACCCTTATGACCATAGAAGTATTCAGAAGTTTGCAAACAGACATTTCAACTTTCTTTCCATTGCCACTTCCAAACACCAGGCAGTGAGACCATCTGGTACGAATTTTGTTAACAATCAATGACTTTGCCTAACAGTAACTGCAGAGGTTTTGTGTCAGTTAGAATAACTGCACAAGTTCTCTCCTCAAGATCACTGATTCTGAGGAAGCTTGAGGAACAACATATCTTAGTAACGTATCCCATTGAAGATTCAGGCAGAATAAGTTGAAATATCTTTTTTTTTTTTTTTTTTTGGTGCCATGATCTGAAATGTTCACATTTGGGATAATACTGTAACCAAAGCTCAGGGAATAAATTAATCAGATGCATTTGTTAGAAAATCAAACTAACAAAAGATGCAATTGATTAAATTTTAAATACTCTGTGGAAAATTAAGGTTTTTCAAAGTAATTTGGATGCAGAGGATATTTGAGATAGCAATTGTCAGCTTAAGAAATGTATCTGTTGCTAGGAGACTATACAAACAAGATGTCTACGTAGTAAAAGTACTTCTGATGCATCACAAAGAAAATGGCTTGATTAAAGAATAAATGAATGCTAATTAATACACCTAACAGCTAATAAAAACGTATTCATTCAAGTGGTAACAGTGCCAGAAACCCATCCTGATGGCAAGCTACCTGCTGTCTTAGTTTTCTTCATATCAGACTCTCCCACTGCCATTCCCAACCCCAGTAAGCCTACCACTTGCTCGTGTAAAAAAATGACCCATTTCTTCTCCCAGCCAAGAAAGTTCTCATATATATTTTTTCCCAGGTCTGTTTTATTCTTCAAAGTAAAAATTAAGAAGAAATATCAGAACATGCAAAGAAATTCTTCTGGTCTCATCTGTTAAAGCTACAAGCTATTTCTGAGCTTTAAATATCTCAGAACGGTGAGAAGGTAACAGCCTTCCCTACAACCTATCAGCCTTATCCTCTGTAGCCCCAAGGATCTTGGGCAATTAAATAATTTGACAGAAATCAAGTGATTCTTTCCTAGCACTGGTCACTGCTTAAAGCCAAGAAGTAAACTGTAAGAGGATTCAGTTTCTTGATGCTGACCTGGAATCTAGATACAACTATTAAATACCTGTTTTGCTGTATGGGTAATTAACTTGGCAGATAAAAAAAAAAATAAAATATCCCCTTTCACCCTTGTCCAAGCTTATGAATATTATTTAAGATGTTAAATTTTAGTATACAGTTTGGGTAAGAACGTGCACATCACCATTTACTAGGGCTCAGCAATAACTAAGACATAAGAATTCTAGTAATTTTGATCATCTCCCACACCAGGTGCAGCTACCTGGCTTTTAAAAGGCCAATCCACCATAATACAGAAATTTGTGCTACCTCATGGGATAAGTGAAACATTTGTTCTTATTGTGTTGAAAAGTCAATGAAGAAAGACTAGTTATAACCAAGTATATATTTAATTGTATATTAAATACATGAATTGACACAGATGTTTGCTAACTGCTTGACTGGTCATAGACACTTGCCAACCTCATAAACAGAAGCATTCCCAAGTAATTACAGCACATTAATCCTTTTCCATTTTTTCTTCTTGATTTAAAGGGTACTTTTACAGCAGTTAAAGATCTACACAGCTGTTTCATCCAAGAGCTGCTAGTAGTATCCCTGTGTTAAAGGATACTATTACAGTTCTCTGCTTTACAAAAAAACAGTAAACACTGCACATAATGTCATGAAAGATGGACTTTGATAAAGAGTATATCAGTTTCAGTATGAACAGCTCTAGAGAGCACACTAAATGTGCCATAAATTTAATCCTTCAGGGCTAGCCTGTGGAAACTTCACAGAAATATAGGTGCATTATCTTGCATTACTCTTAGTCAGCATAAGTAAAAGTAGCATAGATTACACCATTCAACTGCACTCTCTCTTTATAGAGAGAAAACTGATCAATGAATAATATCAAGACTGAACAATATAAATCTGCTGAGTTTAACAGAGCAGTTGTGAAAGACACTTGATAGGACAAATGACTTCGATAAGGATTCTCTGGCTGGTCACCAAGGACCTCCCACATCAGGAGCAATAAAGACTTATCACAGATAAACACCTTGCTAAAAATCTTTCAAGTAAGCCTATGAGAAAAGTGTATGTTGATCTGGGAATACAGCTAGGGCTGTAATGCAGCTTGACACAATATTGCTTTGAATTAAAGTCCTAAAGAGTTCCTGTGAAACCAACTATCAAGACCTGTCAGATCTAACTGTATTGGTTTTCTAAAAAGAACATTTCTCTAGGAACTCTAAGTATGTGAGAAGTTACTCTCAGCTAGCAATCCTCTCTTCCTTACAAGACAATTCCCTAATTGAATTATGCATGTCATGAAAGGCGTTTCTTACAAGAGTATCCAATAGATGGGTAGACAGTTCTTGATAAAAATTTGAAATCTGAGCATATTCATGCTGTCATTGAAAATTTCAAGTCCCTGCTTTAATTGTGAACCACTTGCTTTAACAGAAGACAAATAAGATTTCATCCTACCATAGATGAGTATTGATATGCAAGAAAAAGTCTCACATTTATCTGATAACACCTTCTCTACATAAATAGAATTTATCTAGACACTGATATAAAAGAGCTTATCTAACTTCCTTTGAAAGCACTAATAGACTATGCTTCTCTTGCATTCTTCAGCAATCTAGACAGTTTTGTCTGCAGTTGTTTCAAAGAAATATCACAGTGAACAAGGACATGCTGTGGGGATATGCTGGATAAAACAGGGAAGGTCTATGCCTCTACTTTTTCTCCAACCTGGCTGGTATCCAAAAAACTTCAGTCCAGAACCTCTGTAGCCAATTTCTCATAGCACGACACAAAAAAGGTAGTTGTTGACACCACACGCTATCACAGGCACATCACTTTCAGACTGCAGATAGCTCACATCTGGTGAGTCTGGAGAGCAGAAAAAAAATGGAATCTATATCCATCCCCCTACCCTGTAATATTCCCTACTGGCATATATGGGCTTGCAGATGACTTCTGTGCCTTCAGCTGATGGCTCACCAAGGAATTTTCAAATTACAGTGTAAAATACCACTTGGGGATTTTATAAAGTGGACCCAAAATCTTTCTCCTCCAATGTCTTTGGAATCCTAGATGCACTCCAGCTGCTTTCGAGGAAGCTCTTGTCTCTGGATGACCCATTTGATATCTCTGGAACACTTTCTCATATGTTACCTCCCCTCCTTTGGCCCATAATCTTACATACTTTTCCTTTTATTGATGGATTCATATGCAATGTCTGCCAGGATTCAGGCAAGCTTCCCAGATCACAAAGTGTCCTTCTCTGTCCTTGTTCAAAACTTCTCAGCCTTCTCTCTTGAGATATACTGTGGTACATGCAAGTTTCCTCATTCCTTTTCTGGGAGTTTCTGTGGCCCTCTAACCTTCCTCTCCAGACCCCCTGTCCCCTTGGGAGTCACGTAATTAACACAAGGAAACTCTTTCCCAAGCTACTTCTCAATTTCTTGCTAATACTTCCCCTTAAAAGGTGTCATACCATATGACAAGATGACTAGCTCTTAGTTCATTGTGCTATAATGAGGACTGTGTTCTAGGGAGAAGAAAAATACCCTATACACATATTTCAAAAATTGACAGTAGGATTCAATAACAGGTATAGCATCAGGAATTAATTTAACGTGATGTTATGCAAAGTTAATCTCTTTTAATCATGTGAAGAGAGGCAGTGAAGCAGTAATATTTCATTATTTGTTATGGAAAATTAAGGGTTTATCCAGTGCAATGTAGCCTGGAGCCACGCTGTCAAAATAACAAACATCTCTAAAATAGTAGATGCCATCTTTTTTTTGGCATCCAAGTACCACATAAGAGCTTAGGCTTCTTCTCTGTGTATTAACTAGATCATTAATTCCCCTGTGAAAATATAGCCTATAATATTTGCTTGCATTTGAATAAGCCAAAGCTATTCAACATTCCTTCCTGGTTCCTTTAATCATGAAAATGCCTATTGAACTCAATGGGATTTTGAGTGAATAAAGAACACTGATCAGATTCCTTGGAGACAGTTAAAAATAGTCTCTTCAAAAATTATTACAGGTTGTATTCTGCTGAAAGGCTGTGCAAAAGTTTTATTTTTCTACAATTGTAAAAAGTCATAAAATATAGGTATGTAGCAAGGACCTTTAAAAAAAAAAAAGAAGCTCACATAATTGCTTGAAGTATCAGAAATACACCTATCTTATTTAATAGGGTTTTTTTGACTAAATGCATTCAAAAATATGTAAAAGGTAGAGGAAGATGGAGGGAATCAGAATTATGTTAAATTCTTTTTGAATGTAAGCACCTCTGTGTCACTGGCCTCTTCTAAAGGGTATGGTTCCAAAACTTCAAGTTTGGATCACTGTGGTAATTCTCCCTTCTTCCTCTGCCTTCCACACTGCAGCTGAAGTACTGCAAAAAGACAATATGGTGATAAACTGACTCTATTCAGGTGCTAAATGTTGATATTGATTTCAGTGATGCAAGCTGATACTGACTGCAGTGATACTTACCGTAGGATAAAATTTTTAATGAAGGTAGATGAACGTATGCAAAATAAGGATGTGAAAAAAGGAAAATGAAAGTCAATAGCTGTGACCTTCCTAATGCACATTTCATAAGGAGGGCAAGAGGAGATTAATCATATAAAATTTCCAAAACTGTGTTCATGTGTTGCTTGTATGTATGTTTGCTCACACAGAGGCTATCCAGAGATGATGTCTTTATTATGCCAGGGAACAATATCTTGAAATCATCTGATAGAAATTGGTCAGCAAACTTTTACTGCCCAAGCACCACAACCAAGCAGACTTTCAGATGTTGCAAGAAGGTATCTTTTCCAAATCATTCCTGAGCTATTCTAGTTAGCAAAAAAGAAACAACCAACCAAGCCGAAAGAAAGAGAGAGAAAGAGTGAGAGAGAGAGAGAGAAAGAGTGAGAGAGAAAGAGAGAGAGAAAGAGTGAGAGAGAAAGAGAGAGAGAAAGAGAGAGAGAAAGAGAGAGAGAGAAAGAGAGAGAGAGAAAGAGAGAGAAAGAGAGAGAGAAAGAGAGAGAGAAAGAGAGAGAGAAAGAA
>JAAGNO010009734.1:0-32479 GCA_033439905.1 Ceryle rudis | reverse complement strand
TCCTGCAAGCCTGCTCTGCCTTGACATGTCTCTGCTCGCCCCTCAGGCCTGATTATATTAGGGCAAACCCAGACATGCCAAGGCAATACTGAGTCTGGATGGGCCACATGTCCATTCTTCTCAAGATGCATTACAACATTTTCCTTTGATTTTTCTATTCCCTTCTCATGAGGTTATGTCAACACATGTAGCATGGGGTATTTTCAGGGGAATGACAAGTGTAAGACTTCAGTACACATTAGCATGAGTAAGATAACTGTCTTACTTGTATCAGGAGCATTGAGGCTGATCAAACCTTTACAGGAACAGGTCTGTGTGGAACCAAAACCTGCTTTTTTGTGCATTCTTGTGTCATTTGAAAGAAATGTCACTGGCATCAGTGGGAAGTAGATATTCATTGGTTCATATACATCAAAAATTCTATTTTGTCCTTCTGAACTGAACAATTTGTGTTGGGTAAATCTCTTCTGTCTTCCCTCCTACCAAAATATGTAAAGTAGTATGAGCTGAAAGTTAATTGGACCATAGTCCAATTAATGCCTTTAGTGAGCCTAATGAGCTTTGAATTAGGTCCTGTGGCAATCATCATGCAAATAGCAGCAGTTCTTTTGAGATGCTCACTGTTTGGAGACAAAAATGCAGTTTACTGCAGTCAAAACACTGGAGTCCAAACCAGTCTGCAACATGATTTGGATAATTAGATAATGTTTCAGAGATTTCTTTTATTTGTTCTAAAACTACACTTGATCACATATGTCTATAGAGTTTACATAACCTAGGCTATATCTACACTAGCAAGTAAACACAGTATCACAGAATGGTTTCGGTTGGAAGGGACCTTTAAAGGTCATCTAGTCCAACCCCTAGGTTGGATCCCTTGCTGCAGGGAGCAGGGATGTCTACAACTAGAGCAGGTTGCTCAGACTGCAACAGAAGAGCAGACTGAGGTAGTGAGTGCAAAGTCTCCTAGACCTACACCATCAGCAATTTGTGTTTCAAGACTTGCAATGTTGCCCCAAACTAAAATGCTAATGCAGGTACAACCATGACAGAATTGTAAATGGGAAACAAATTAAAAGGTTTTTTTTATTTCAGAAACACTTCCATCTTCCTTTTGTATTTGATAGCATGCCCTTCACAAATGCAAAGAGACAATTACAATTAATTTTATATTTACAAAGAAACTGAGTATCTTGAGGTTGGAATCTTCATTCTTTTAGGGTAGAAATGCCTAGCGTGTCATGGGTCTAACAGGAAACAAATAACACAGTATTGATTATGATGGGAGAAATGTCCCCAGAGCATCTATGCATCATTCTGCTCCCAGAGGTCACTTCGCTGGAACAGAGGCAACAGAATAAACAAAAACAGATGTTTTCTAATACGATTAAAAACTTCTTCTACTTTCCACTTCTTCATGCATGCTCTTACAGTCACATTTCTTCTTAAAATCTCTGATAGAAATGCTTTTATGGGACAGTATTGGCCTTCCTGATTATCAGATTTTCCTCCTTTGCTTCAATTTGTAAAAAATTGCCACTAATTGCACCTCCTTTCCTCCTACATGCAGCATGCCGTATACCTCTGCAAACGTCTCCTTTATTAATATGCAAACTTAAACTCAGCATTTTCCTGTCAGCTTAATACAACTGATTTCTTACCCTCAAGATCTTTGGTAAGTTTTTTGGCTGTGCTGTTACAGAAGGAATGACACAAATGGCTCTAAACCATCTCTTACATTCCCTCTCCTTGAGACCGCAGCAGTTACTTTTGGACATAGGTGTTTGCTTGGCAAATAGGAGCTTCAGCTGCTATTTCACGGCAGATTATTGCCGAAGGGACAGAGCAGGGTCAAGCATCATCACGTCTTCATATTATGGCTTGTGCAACATGGTACAGCAGTCTCTGGACACAGAACATGCTCTAGTCTTACTATTTTTAACTTAACATCTTTCATGGGAGACTAAGGATTCCCCTTTGTCTTCTTCTGAAGCCTCACTTTAAAGCATTTTTTTGTCCAAGAGCAGTCTTGGACAAACCAGAGGAATGTGCTCTGTAAAGCCCAGCCATTGCCCAATGAATTGCCACTGTGCACAGCAATAATGAGACCTCAAATTCAGAAACTCAGAAATGAGTATTTCCAGTTGCTGAATATTGCAGTCCTGGCATTTGGCCACCAGCCCATGCTTGGGCTGGTTTCATTTGTGCTTAATGTCATAAGAATATGAGGATGTTTATTCCATTTTTTTTTTCCCTGAGTGGGCAAGTCCTGCTGGTGGGGCTGCATGGAGGTTAAGTATATCTTTACTTTTTATTCCATAATTAGAGGAGAAGGGATCTGGTAATGAAAGAGGGGAAAGAGAAAGGATTGAGCAGTGCAGTATTCACATGGATTAGAGGTTTACTTTGGCAAAGTTCAGGAGCATGACGTGTACTTGCATCACAGGTGTTTTCCCAAAGCATTTCATCTGCCTAGTCAATATGTAATGGCAGCAACTCATCCCTGTGCTCTCTCTTGCTGGAGTAGGGACAGTATTTCGCTTAACCACAAAATAACTCATTCAGGAAGAAAAGAAGGAAAAAAGAAAAGAAGATTAAGGCTGCCAGAGTTAATTTCATCATTGCAGAAAATATAATCCTGAAGCTCAATTCCAAGGTAGAGGGAGAAGATCCAGGCTCTGCTTTGAGCTTTGAGTTGCTTTTATCTTTAGCTTCTCACTTGCAGAATGACAACTGAGCCCCTGCCTCTCTTGTCCTATTTAGATCAGACCTGCTGGGACCATGACCTTATGGGCCAGGGGACATCTTTTACAGAGCCTATTGTTGGACAGTACTCATATTGTTTGGGTCTGACTGACCACTCCAACAGCAATTGTAAATAGAAAGATAAACATCATGTGAAACTGAGCAGAGTGATGGGAATGGTTGTTGAGGCTCATCCTGTTGCTGTAAATGTCTCTAAAATCCTTGAATGCAAATTTGTATGGAAAATTATATCATGCTGGGAATACTGTCTCTGATCTGTAGAAGAAATATAAATGTACTGAGATAGCATGGAGTAATAAGGTTGCCATATGTTACCTGAAACAAGAACTTTTATATTTGCTTGTTGCTTTGGAAGCTGGAAACAAAGTCAAACACTCTCCCTTGCTGTTGAATGGGACCATTTGAAAATGCCTGACACATTAGTGATTGTTTTCTGAATCTATTCCAGTAATTACATCAATGAAGAGTACATGCTTATGCATGAGAGTTTAATTCAATTAGTGCTGGTGAGCTGGTTTAGAGATGATGGCACAGTTTATCAATTATTTGCAACTCATAATCTGATGTTGAAACAGTCTTGCATGAGCACCAGTGTGGTTGTTTTCTGTGAAATTGTCACGGTTCAATATCTTTAATTAATATGTGTTTACTGCCAAGTACAAGATGGTTTGGGGCATAACCTTTTATGAAACGACGCAGGAAGTCACAACAGCTGTTAGTAACCAAGACTGACAGACAGAAGGCTTTTGCAGAAAGTCAGTATTTTTAAGGACTTGGATTTTAAAAAATCATTATTATTATGTTGTGATCCTCAAAGATATTAGACAATGGAAATTAATTGCTAACACCACCTTTGCTCTTTCCATGCGTTCATGTATAATAAACATATCCAAAGGTGTGATTTAGCAGGTGTTTAACACAAGCATTCATGGCAATTTATACAGGGCATGATGGGAAGCTGCTGACATGAGATGAAAGGTTTGATTTGCCTCGCAGAAGCTCTGTTGTTGCAGGTTGGCTACCATGCAAACACTGCCAGAAGCTATGCGCCCCATCCTGTAAAGGTCCAAGGAGATCTTTGTCAGGAATAGTTCTATGGAGATGGTCTACCCAGGGCTCTCTCACCGTAGCAGAGCTGGGATGAATCCAGACAAGTAACACCAGCAGATCTTCACCAGACTCTGTGGTGTATTCTAAAGTCATTGGGAGTTCCTGTCCTCTGTTTGTAATGAACTTAGAGATCTGTAGAATTAATTAGGTTCTGAAACTGCAAATATGTTACATTCTGCCCTGTGAAGTTGCCCTGCTGGCTTCATGGGGATGGTTTCATTAGGAAAGATGATAGACGTACACTTATTATGTTATGAGGACCTTTAGCCTTTAATGAATAATGCATAGCAGCCCTGTAGTAATATTAAATTTCATGTCATTACTTGTTCAATGCATTACAAATAACATATAATTGCAGTGTCAAGGGGAAACTGGTTTGATACTCATTTCAGCCCTTTCAATTCTACCTTGCAACCCTAAAAAAGTGAGGTTCATATGTAAACAGGAGAATAAATGACAGGCTAAAAACTCCTTCACTTATGTTATAATAATATTTTGAATATTCCTGGGAAACTAGCAGATAGGTCAGTATCTTGCTGTATCTTACAGTCCTTAAATTATTCTCTTCAAAGTGCTGCTTGTGCAAGATGAGTTTGAAGGAGAATATGCTCAAAAGAAAGGGATCTGTAGGGCTGATCAGGCAGCACAACTTTATTTTGAAATTGAAAGATAAGAGAAAAATAAAAGTTAGCAAATAGGCACGTGTACCACTTTAAAGTGACAAGGAGCAGCAACTCTGTACCAGAAAACTGTAATAAATTCTCCTGCAGTATTACAGAGTGTCAGTCAAAAGCATCTAGAATCTAGGAGGACAAGGCAGCTGTGGGAGCTCTTCTCACTAGACATGAAACAACAGAAAAGCTGGCAACATAAGGTCGATGTGCAATCATCAGCTTAGCTGCTGTTGGGGAAATATCCTCTACAGTTTGGCATCTGGCCCCTGAGGTTGCTGGCCAAGTGTAAGACAATTCACCACTGGAGTGAGGCTGTTTGCCAGATGGATAAGCCCCTCCAAACTGAACTCAGACTTTCTGACGTCTCCCACTTCTGCCTGTGCTGAGCTAAGAGCTGTGGTTGAGACCTTGTCGCAGGAGCCATTAATGGAATATGGAGAGTGTAGCTGGTATCCAGGGCCTGACTCCTGTGCAGGATTGTGACATCGTACATGCAGTACCTGCAATGCCTTCTGTACTCCTACCTACTGAACCCCAAACTAATTGCTGTCTGATCTGCAAGGGTGTTGGAAGCATGATATATTCTTTATAGTATTGGAAATGATACTTTATTCTCATGGAGAGTCGATGCAGTATCATGTGTGCACATACATGTACATAGATAAAATTTGGGAGATTATTACATGTTTCACTATTTCTTCTTTAGGTCATTTTGCAGAATGAGGAGGAAAGAGAAAATAAAAGCAATTTCCCTCCCTTTTAAAGAAAGTGGCTAGGTATGTCAAGATAAGGTTCCAAAACATTATTTTTTTTATCCCTAAAAACACGAGTGCAGAAATATGCTTGTTTCCTCACGCAGTTACAGATTGAGTGCTTCATGTATAAAGCCCTGACAACCAGAAAGTGCTTTGGAATCAGATACATAATCATACCCCTTATTTTTAAAGCTCTATCTTGTTTGAAATAAGCATGCAAAACCAACAGCATTATGCTTGTTTTCTCTTTCCAGAAGGGTGAATTGACGCCCTTGGGATCTCAGCATGTGGTAAGGTTATTACAACCCTGAGGCTTAAATCATAAAACCGCTAATATACTCTGATGTGCTATGCAGCTTTACCATCCCAGTGGATGGCAAGTAGTTTGCAACTGAGAACTGACATGATACAGCTGCTTCCATTGTTCCCATCATTTATGTATGTATGGCTTCTTTTGTTAGTCCTGTCACTTGTTAAAGCAGCAGGTATTTCTCTCCATAACAGGAGCAAGGATTTGTATCTGGGCATGCATTTTAATTCCAAGCAGTCTTAGGTGCTTGAAAAGCATGCTTCTGTAAACCCTTGTTCATTTTGTAACATTCCTCAAGTGGCATCTCTCCTATGTTACTGTATACTGCAGGCTTGTAATAGAAACATAATGGTTGTTGCTTCTGGAACCTATCTTTCTCAAGAGAAGGAAATGAGGAGGTGAGCTGCTGAGGAGTCGTTATCCTCCTCCCCTGGAAACAGCTGGAGCAGGGGCAGCCCTGTCCCAGAGTCCAGGGCTGACATGGCTTCAGTGCCAGCTCACCATCACTTTTCTTTTTTCTGTCACATGCTCCTTTTCTGGCACTGATCTGTCCACTGAAGGACAACAGGCTGAGACCAGGATTAAGCCACAGTGTTTCTGGCTGATTGCTAAACCAGACTGCTGATGCTCAGAGTGCAATTTAAACAGGTGAACAAGTATTTTGGTACTCACCACTCCCATTTTACTGTGAGCTCCAAGTTTTCAGTTTCCATGTAATTAACTCTCTTGAGAAGAAGACTTAAATGAAACTGATTTTAATGGGAGGTAAACTTGCAACAGGCATTGAGATTTCTGTGCACCCACACTCTGAGGCTGTTCCACTGTCATGAGGAATAAATTATCTCTAAAGGATAATAGCAAATTTGGGGCTCTACTGGCCTATTTCTTCTAATATTCAAAACAGAGAGAAGTGCTACTGCCAGTTTTTAAATTGTACTTGTCCTTGGCTGTAGTAGAAAGCAAATACCCATCAACCTGATACCAAAAGCTGTAGAACCAAGGCTGGTTTTCAGGGCTTTATACACAAAGCTCTCAATCTGTAACTGCGTGAGAAGACAAGCATATTTCTACACCCATGTTTTTAGGATAAAAAACCTAAAGTTTTGGAACCTTATCTTGACATACCTGGGCATTATTATTTTGATTATTTTATCAGGAATTGAGGACATAGATCCAAATAAAATGTGAGCAAGATATTAAATTTGTCTATATCCTTACTTGTTTAGATATTTAAAGAAGGCAACACACCTCACACCAGGCATTTGATCTTGAAATGCTGACGAGTTGTGCAAGAGAAGGAAACAGTCATTTGAGAATAAAACCTTATGACAAGGAACAGAAAAAAAAAATAAAATTAAAGCTTTTCCATTTTATTTCTTTATAACAAACTGTGAAATGTCATTGCTCTCATTGCCCGTCATGGTTGTTTTCTAAAGCTCTTAGAGGTTGAGATAAGTTATTTTAGATAAGAATTTAGATTTGGCAGCTAATACTAAACTTACAATTGCATGGAAAAGGCCTTCAGGCATGTTGATATTTCACACTTACTTCTGCACATGACTACCAGAACTGACACTGCTTAGAAAAGGCAACACAGAGAAGTTCAGCTTCCTAACTATTCTGTGATAAAGGTTAATAACTTTAAAATATAAATAGAGTTGTTCTTTGGATTTGGGTTGGGGATTTTTTTATATGAACATAAACCAAAGTCTACCCAACATATTACCATAGCTAAAGAGGAACAGCAGAAAATAAACATTGCACCAAATTCTGTCTCCTAACTAACGTCAGGAGAGTAGTAACTATGGCAAAGTGAGCAGGATTTGTGAAAAAAAAAAAAAAATTTCAATCTTCCTTGCAGCCACCATAAAAAGCTCTTTAAAAGTGATGAAACAAATTAAGAATACAGAGTATCCTTGGCAACTCTAACTGTAGAGACAAAAGATTGTAACTCACTACTGTTACTACAAAGTTTTCACCCATGCAGCTACCATGGACTTAGATAAGATCCATCACTTAAGCCTCAGTTGAAGTGCCTATTGCTTAATTTAACCCAAGATATACAACCACAAATAAAACCAGCCACGGGTCAAACCACGCTGGGACTCTGTAGGGTGTTAGCAATGCTGTAGGTCAAGCTGCAACAACAGAGTTTACAGGGACAGCCTTCTTCTCAGAGTCTTTGAAGCAAATGCAGCTGCTGTTGCAAAGGAGTAGAGAAGAACATAAGTGAGAAATCAGAGAAATGTAGGCTGTGGAGTATACATGTTATGTGCAGGTTTGTATCATGAGCAGTCAATGAAAAGAAGCACAAGCTGGACTTTAGTTCTGGCTGCACAGAGTCAATCAGAAAAGCACATGTGCTGCCAGTGCAGCATAGCCTGAGAGGACAGGCACTCGCTGAGCACCACTGCCCTCCCCTCAGCCTCCTGCAGAAACTTGGGTTTACTTCTTGACACATCATTTCCATGGCATCCTTTGGCATCCCAGTGCAGGCGAATCTTACTGCACAGTATATGCAGGTGACTCCTTATGCTGTGTGGATTTTAGATGAACAGTTCTATATCTATCATCCATGATTGTTACAGAAGACAGCAACATTATAAAAATATTAACATGCCTTTTTTTTTGTAGCAGAGTTTTTGTTTGCTTTACTTAGATGGCTGTATTTTAAAAGTTAGTAGAATAAACAGAAACTTTCTTGTTCCTGGAAACTTAATTTTGAAGGCAGGCCAAGAAAGGAAGAAACTCCAGTTTCTGTGAAAGTCAGATATCTGTAAGTCTGTGTTTATCTGCATGTTTGTTAACTCTATATATGTATCTTTTATATTTTCTACCATAAAGCTGGTAACTCCAGAATGATCCTAGATAAGACCTCAGGGAGGACTTAAAAATAAGAGAGGAACTGTGGAAAAGAGAAATTTGCTAATAGTGTAGCCCTGTGTTTATCTGCAGCTCCAGTGAGAGGGGAGAAATCTCTCTAAGCTCCTGTGTGCAGGTGGTGGGACGAGCTGTGTGCTAGAGAGGCTATGGGAAAGCTGCCTTCACCTTGTGCCAAAGGAATACGTTATCATTGAAACCAAGGCAAATAAAGGTCTCACTTGTTCTGAACTACCTTTGCTGCCCCAGGGGAGGAAGGTTTTATGGCTAGTTTATCCCTGGAGAGATAAGCTTTCACCTCAATAGGGAAATTGCTGTGGATCTCTATAGCCAGGGAAAAGATGCTGGAGGGTGGGTGGCTACAGCAGAGATGGAGCTGTGTGTTCCTGCATGCCACACGACAATAGCGTGGGGTTTGTGATTTGAAACAAGATGTAGTATAAGTTTTTGTCTTGAGATTCTGAAAAGCATTCACACTGATGTAATCACAGTGAACAAATCTGAGTTACGTTATCTTGGACTGTGACTGAATCTGACCCCAGTGTGTTTTGCTTCCAAGCAGGAAAGGCGTAGGAATGATTAAGTACCCAAGAGTTCTTGTGAATTATGTTTAAAATTAAGTATACTGCTTCTATGGAATGACTTATGTGCCTCATTTTGCAGACATATGGCTCATTCTCCGTGTGTTATATCACAAAAAATGTGGCTTGTAACTGTTCTGTGAAGCAAGATGTTTGTGATTATAAGCATAAATTACTTCATTACAACAGTTTTTAGTTTTAAAAAATTTAAGTAAATGGGAGCTATCAGAATGTCTTCTATTTGGGGATGATAATAAGATTACATTTTAAATTATACATATAAATATGTGTGAATACATATATACATGCATGCACATACATACATACATAGCATTCTCAGACAGCTGGATGCAGGTGGTTCTTTCTGAATCGCAAGAGCTGGATGTATAACCCGAAGGCAAGTGGATTTGAGGAGGAGATGATTGGTACATAGGCTTTGTAAGGCTGGAAAACTGTATCTGCAGTACAATCAGTGAAAAAAAAATTCATAAGAAATAGGTTGTCTAAACCATGGCAACAAGTCTGTAGCTTTCTTAGTGACAGGTATGATTTCAGGGACTTTTCACATGTTACTCTGAAACCCAAATGAGCCCTGAGAGCTGATCCTATTTTTAGGAAAAGCCTGTTCCAGGAGCACTCAGCACTGCTGACATGGGTGTCAGGAGGATCATGAAGTAGGTAATATTTATTTCTAATGAGGGTGGTAGGACACGGTCCTTTCTCAGGTTAGCAAAAATGGGCTAGTGGGACACAGACCTCCTGAGTCTGAAAAAAAGATGTGAGAAATCTCACAGGAAAGACATCTGCTGTATCTCATCATCTCAAGTTGCTAGAGAAACCCCAGAGGAGCTTCAGAGAATTGGCAGAAAAGGTAGGTAACAGCCAGGCATGTTGGGACTGGAACACAGTGCTGGGCCCTGGAGATGGTGGGAAGGAATCAGAAACAGATATATCATTTCTTCAGATACACTTCATCCCTCTCTCTCTCTTTGCGTAATGTCTCAGTGAGTATTTACCGTGCTGGAAAAAGTATCTTGAAGGTTGGTTGTCTTTATCCTTTTCTTGCTGGTGAAACATGCAGTCACAAGTAAAAGGCTGGTGGTTCAGATTAATAACAAGAAGTGTTACAACCCACGCAAATGAACTTCAATGTGAACTATTGTTTTCCAAAGAGTTCTAGCTATGTGAGCTGATCCTAAATAAATACAGGAACCAACAGGACTTATATCCTGTTTTCCAGGTTTGCAACCCAGCCAGTTAAATACAATATCTGACAAACCACTAAGATTCATGTTAAACCTGAGCCCTAGGAGTAAACTAACTTGATGGGGTTTTCGGACATATCTTCTGATAAATTCCTTCATGTATTTTGGTCATGAAGCGTTATCCCCACACTGTTTAAGTGGGCCGGGGAGACAGAAACCAAGGTGGAATCAGAGCACACAAAGTTGCAGGCTAAAGGAAATCCAAGGTTAGTAGTTCTGTTCCTTTCCACAAAGCCAATCAGTTAAATACTGAATAAAGCATTCTCACAGCTTTACATTTTTTCCCCAAATGAGGGCAAAATCTATAGGTGAGATGACATTAAAGATTAGACTTCCATTACCATCAGTATATTATTTTAAAAGAGTTTTTGTGAATATCTTTCAAGTCTGGTTATTTTTGCCAGTATATTTAAGACTGACTGTGCAGAAATACCTGAATGAAAGATTTATCTTATATTCCATATATTTAGGTTTACTTATATTATCTCAACAGTCAAGAATCTCTTTGCAAGTAAAGAACTACTGAGAAATGAAACAGATATATTGTTCTAGCACCAAGAAATAGCTTGACAATTAAATTACTTTCAATTGCAAATTTAGAAAACAAACAAAACATTTCCTTTACAGAAAAAAAGAATAATAAAAAGAAGTATCAGATGCTTTTCAATGGACAAAAACATTGCCTAGCAAACTTGTTCTAGATTCCTGTTGTTTTGTAGTAATAAGGGAATCAGTGTTAGAATCATGACTGATCAAACAAGAGAGACTGGAAAAGTTCTTTGGCAGAGATCAGTCTACACAGGAACTTGGCCTGTGTACAGTGAAAACACACTACAGATGTATAAATTACACAGGTTGGGACAGTGCTAGTCAAAACCTTCTATACTGGAGTCATGTGGGAAAGAAAGTCTAGACATCATAGATTAACTTACTGCATCTACAATCCTGCAATCTAGAAAGTGCCTAAAACCACACTGCGCAAGTACACATACAATGTTTTGTAACCAATTAGTTAACTAGATGTTCAACGGGGAACGACCAAAGGATTTTAGTCAGTTGGCTCTACTGGTAAAGCTTACATAAAATCTCAGTTATAGTTGCAGCTTTTTAAGCAACCAATGAATTAAGTAAAAGAGAGTCAAAAACAGTCTATGTTTTATTACAGAATAATGATGCAGAATATGCCCAGCCCTGGACTCCTTTCCTGTTGCACTGCAAACACAAAATCTCTCTCAGGTACTCATTCAACTTCCAAAAAACAACATGCTACCTGAAAAATAATTTATTTTACCTTAAACTATGGTGGGGAAGGTGTTTGCCAGGTCCTTTCTGACCAATCTCCAGCTAATCTTGCTTCCACAAATATAAATACGAAACTGTTCACATGTCTAGACTAAAGCTACACTTTTAATTGAGAAGTTTTACTAGCAGTCGTAATGGATGTAGCAAAATTTGACCAAATGTCTGAAAGAAAACTACACCAATGTCTGTTTTCGGTGGCAAATGAACATAGGAGAAATAAAGTAGAAGAGGGAAGCAGGCATGTATATACAGTGGATGGCATGGTCTTTTAGAAGGCAGCAGAGAAACATATTTCACAAGTATTCTATATTACCAAAAAAAAAAAAAAAAATAAATCCCAAAACAAACAAACCAAAAAAAAAAAAAAATTCAAATAAAAAGACAAAAAATACCAACCAAAAACCCACACCAGGATTTTCCTGAAAAGAAATTACTTATCTCGCTATACTTTCTGTGCAAGTAAGAATAACGGGGTATTACTGCCATCAGTTAAATTAAATTAGACATTGTATCTTTGTGGCATAGATCCTTCAGCTGCGATAATGTATGCTGCAGCTCAATACGGTTTCTTGAAAAGTCAGATTAGGAAAAAAATATACATAAGGATACAGGGACTGTTTTACTGGGAAAATATGTCAAATGTCATGAAACTTCAGTGTTTGAGTTGTTAATGCATCCTTAAATGAAATGTTTGTCCAACTGAAAATGAACCATTCATAAGAGAATTTTTCACAGAAGATGCTGAGTGTTTAGTTTGATTTTAATTCAGTTGAAGTATGAGAACCCAACTTACAGAATATCTTGAAGCATCCAGTGTGAGAAAACTTAGATCTGATTTTTGAAGTGTGTGTTTTCAGGATGAAGTCTGGGTTTTCAAGTCAAGCAGTTGGAAAATAAGAAACGCACAAGTGACAGACATCATTTTCTGTCCAGCTGTAACCCACCTCCCCTTCCAGGTTCCTCCATCCCCCCTGCAGGTATCAGTCCATGCAGCACTATTCCCCCCAGCAGTTACACCATTTCTCTGAGTGCCCTGGTGGCAACTGCTCCCCTTATGAGTACCCACCACGAGCCATCCAGAGTCATTGTGCTGTGTTGGTTGGTTCCTGGGCTTTTCCTCCACTCATCAAAATAAGCTGGATAAACTCAGCAAGAACCTAATCCACACAACCCTCTGGCTCATGGAAACCAGCTTCTTATTATGAGGGATAACCATGGCATAGAATTATTTTCAGGAGTTGCTCAACTTTCATTTCTGAATTATTTCAGTCCTTGGCCCATGGTGTTTTACTGGGAGGATGTTCAAGAACTTTTCTTCTTTGATGGCTCATTTCCATCCAGTTTATGTCTATTTGCTATATGTATGTGTGTATATATAGTCATTTAGCTTAAATGGTTCTCATATGTTCCTAATGGTTAGCTCATAGTGTATTTATGGAAAGCAGTTATATTGCTTCTCAGGCTTTATTTTAGTAGGCTTAATGCAGCTAGTGTCTTCCAGTCTCTGCCATAAGGCAGATTTTTCTGTTCTTATGTGGGGTTTTTTGGTTTGTTTGTTTGTTTAGTTTTGGGTTTTTTTAATTTGACATGATCTTGCTTTAACAGGAAATTTCTGTTAACTCACTTGAAGTTGCAATCCAACTAATACTTTAACAATCATACTAATACTTATTTCTGTCCAAAAGATCCTAGCTGTAATACAGTAGGCTCCACCTGAATTCTTCCACAGCTGCCTTAGAGTGGTTTAGTTATCATGTGATTGACTAATATCCAAAGCTGCTTCTCCTCTTTTGCCATTTAACTTTCTGAGTTCCAAGCTCAAGGCAGAAATTCTTGCTTTCATTTCCAAAGTACGTGTGTTTGCCAAATTTCATCCTGTTTCTATTTCTATGTGCAAGTTATAAATTATCCTTTATTCTCCATATATTGATTATGCCTCCCAGTTTTAGGACTCTATCATATTTTGTTAATATCCTCTAGGTCTTTGTGCCAAAATCACCAAGGAAAACCTTAAATGATGTTTGTTCCAAGAACAGTTCTTGTATAACTCAGTTATCCTCTTCAGGTTGTATATTCTTATTTTATTACAATACAAGCACTTGTGGATCTGCTACTGCTCCTTAACAGCACAAGTATTTCTGGAAAGAGAGACTTATCTTGAGTTATAAAATGTTTTATGATTTACTTTAGGGGTAAGGTTTACCCCTAAAATCATAAATAGACATTTCCTTAATATAACAAACAAAAAAATCCTAACAATACAATGTGGAGTGTTTTTTGAGATAGATGAGACAGGGTGACTATGCTGAAGACATAAACAAGCCAAGAAGAACATCAGTCATCAACAAAAATGTTATTTGTAGTTGAAATCTGCAGTCCTCATAAGTTTGTTTAATTCCTGCCATGCTTAATCTTTTCATCATGAATCTCAAATGTTTCCAGTTTTCCAACTCTGCTTAGTGCATTCAAGAGGTTTGTCAGGGATCACAAAAAAATTGCAGTATTTGATTGCTTCATTTGGGTTTGAATTTCAGTGTTCAGGTCAGGCGAAACTTGTAACTTAGCTTAAAATTTGAGGAGAATGAATTCATGAGAATTTCAACTGCTTGCCTGACAATGAAAATGTGTTCTTTTTTCTTCCCCTTTTTATTGTGAACTGAAATGCACAGTAAAAGGAAAGAGTTTTGTTGTGTGTCTTTCTTCATACATTTAATAAGGTAATCCTGCTGAAATGAAGGAGTCACAGCAATGAACTTTGCAAAAACTGATGTGCATCATCTAAGGAAAGAGAGGGAGGGGGCTGCCCTTTTAGTGGATGTGGCACATCAGTGATAAATCTTCTTACTGTATAGACAATGAATAAAACATGAAAAAATAAGAGGTGCTTTATTTTTTATCAGAAAATCATTAAAGTATGTTAGAGTAGTAAAGACATATGTCAGTCTAGCTAAAGGGTCAATACTACATGAAGACCCAGCACAACTCTGAAATGTTATGTCTACCTTTAAAGAATGCAGTAATATATGAGCTGCATATTCCATCTATTTCTAAAGGATGAATTGTCCCTAGCAATCCTTTTTGTTCCAGTTCACTATTTAAACCTTGGTTATGATTTTATTTTCTGGGATGTTACTACTAGAAAAAAATTTGTGTGAACTGTATCATGTAAGTTCAAAGAGGTGTATATACAAACTAGTGTTTTCTGATTTCTGTACAATGCTTTGATGGCAACTGGGAACCATTATTGTAACATATTTGGGATTGTGGAATAGTCATTACTGGCAGCAAAATATGCACTTGTAAACCACAAGACCTGCATACTATAGTTTCTCTAACTCGTTTTTAAGTAACTTAGATGGCTATTGGAACAACTGTAACCAAAAAATGAAATACACCAGAGCTGTCTTATTGTAGAGATGTAAATGACTTGATAGTTGAGTAAATTGGTGTGGCTGCTGTATTTATCAGTTTAAGGTGACACTCTGAGTTTAATTTTGGCATGTTTGTAAGATATTTTTTCCTAAACATTTTTTTAAACTGTAATGTGCAAAGAAAATTAATAAGCAAAACAGCTCAGTCAGAAAAATCTGATCTCCTGTAAAAGCATTCATAAGGTGTTTTGAAGTGTCAGTCTTTGATAGCTGTATCCTGCAAATGAAGGCATGCAGTCAGGATATGGAAAGGATTTCACACCTCAGCCCCTCCAGCAGCCAAGAGCCAGCCTCAAGGACCCAAAATTCCCTTCCAGAGCTCCCTGAGAAGTCAAATTTCAAGCCCATTTTCCTCAAAGTTTAGCTTGAGTTAAACTAAAACAAAATCAATTCTTTTTTTTTTAGCAGAACCGCTCTTCCAGCTGCTCACTGGAGCAGTCATTATTATACTGTTTTCTTGCTAATGAGTAATATTTGTTATGCCTGTATTTCAACTGGGTAGTAATTGATATAGCACCAGGTAACTGCTCTTCTGGGAAGCCATGAACCCCTCTCTTGGTTTCAATGAAAACATGCTGATACACCCCAACAAAACATTTCAGACTCAGTCCTATTTTTGTCTGATTCTGTTCCTGTGTTCACATTTGTGTTTGAATTCCCATCTGAACTACCCTATGGTTAGTATAGCACAATATTGTTTTAACTGTTATTCTTTATTTGAATTCCAGTTATAGCCAGAAGAATCAACTATGCCCATGAGCTGAGACAGCACTAGAGGTGGTCTCTGTCCCAGGAATTGGACTCCATAAGGTAAGACCCTTGTAGTATCTGATGGAGATGTATTTTATCCCTGTGCTCTCCTAATATCTTGATACTTATAATCTAAAATTTTACATTAGGGTGTGAGTTCCAAGAGCATGACATCATCTGTGTTCCTCCAAAGATTTGTCCTATATGGTACTAGGAAGCACCCATCACCTCTCAAAATATAAACAGTACACAAAATTAAGTGGCTTGTACACAAATATAGGGCAAATCAGTGGCAGAGACAGGAAAATGTAACATTAGGGAAAAGTGAGGGATGTCTAACTCACGCTGTCTCCACCAGTTGCCCAGAGCAGGCAGAACAGGCT
This sequence comes from Ceryle rudis, assembly GCA_033439905.1. Lineage (NCBI taxonomy): Eukaryota > Metazoa > Chordata > Aves > Coraciiformes > Cerylidae > Ceryle > Ceryle rudis. Next base: position 16,272 of record JAAGNO010009734.1, on the reverse strand, counting down.
CTCAGACTTTTGAACCTGCAAATCCTTGCGAGGTCAAGTGAGGGAAAAGTCACTCTGTAATTTATGAGTTAATATATTACCAAAGAACATGATCAACTGATTGTTTCATGCAGTACATTTTGGTAGTCTGGGAAAAAGAATAGTCTTTCAGCATAAAAACCTGCATGTATTGGTGACAGCACACACACAGAGCTATGGGAATGCAAGATCTTCATCCTTAAAATAAGGAAGACAGCCATCTTTTTTCCAGAAGGGGAAAAAGCTAATGCACATGGCTGTAATCTGGGGAACTATTTCACTAATCTGATCTAGGACGAATTTAAAAATAACAACCCCAAAAACTAAAAACAAAGCCAAGAAAAACAGCATTTGTTCTATTAGCACCTTATTTATTTATTTATGGGTTTGTTTGTGGTTTGGATGGGGTTTTTTTTTTAATACAATTTGGCAGCTGCATAGAAGTCTGTTGCTGTGGCACATGACACAGTGATACATGTCTGACTGCTGAGGGTCAAACCAGAGATGCTGGCCCCCAGGCCATCTTTGCCTCCCAGGAGTTGCAGAGCTGCTGCGGTGTCGTCCCAGAGCTGCTGAGGTGTCTACCAACACCGGCCACAGCCCTCCTGCAAAGGAGCACGGCAGCCAGTGTCCCCTCTCCCTGGGCTCTTGGCCAAGGCAATCAGTCTAGAGACACTTGGAGGTGATTAATCATATTCTTGTTTTGGAGGAGGAGGAGAAAACAGCTCAGTAGAGCAGCCTTTGTGCATCTGTTGTTCAGTGAACCCAGCAGGGAAAGTGGTTTGGGTAGAAGAGATAATACCATTTTCCAATTCTTTTTAACTTGCAGAATCATAAGTGTCCTCCTGAGCAACAGGTATTTAGGCAGACGTGTATCCAGGCTAAGGGCACACATAAAGGTCAGGAACTAGGTTGCCTGCTTTTCTCAGCATTGAGGTATTTTGATTACATCACACCACCATTGCTTTATTTCTCCTCCACTCTCAGTTCATTGTGGCAGTGAATGCAGAGATGAAAATACCATCGCAACTTCAGTTTTTAATAGTATATAGTGATTAGTACAATGGATAAAATTCTGTTGGCTGCTATTGGGCTGTTTGATGGATGATGTGGAAACCGTTCTGAATCAGATTTACCTAAGGCCAGTGTGACACTGGCAGTGCTTTCACAGCCTGAAGGGGTGCCACCAAACCATTTATCTACATGAAAAGCCATTGCCATCTTCCAGATAGTGATTTCTTTCTGTCTGATTTTTCATCAGGCAAGAATCTTAGCCATGGCATGTTAGAAATACAATGAATGCAATTTAGTTTAGACCCTGTGATTGAACTTAATTCCTTTCAGAAGCAGCTGCTTACAGTGGTTAATTGCTCCAATCTGAACAGGGAATCAATACCTTCTGGCTGAGGCAAACAAGAGCAAATCTCATGCTCTGTCTCAGGAAGAACATAAAAAAGGTTATGAACTTCATCACACACCTCAGATGTGACTGCACAAGCATGTACTACTCTCATGGTAATTTTTAATATGCTTTTGTAGAAAATTCAGAAATTAAGAATTTTCTTATTTTGCAAAAGAAATTGATATGTTTTTGCAGTGCACAAAAAAAAAAAAAAGGAAAAACAAAAGAAAAAACAATAGCAACACAGTTGCTCTTCATTTCATCATATAAAGAAGTTTGTGTTTCACTTAGACCATTTTCTTGGAATTAAACCCTCAGGTAACCAACTTCCTGAACGATGGGCCAGACCCGTAAAGAAGGAGATCAGTTACAGGCTCCTGAAATTCTATCCGATTAGCAAAAGATGGTAAACACAATTATTACAAAAAAAAAAAAAAAAAGGTTTTTGCAAGTACATTTGATACTGCCTCTTTAACTTTTTACAGAGCTGCTTCATATGTCAGACTTTCCAAAGGAAGGAGCTAGGCTAGATCAGCAGGTTTGCTAGACAGGCATTCTGTAACTATATATGGATTTAAAAAGAAACTTAAGCCACAGGAGGCTTGAATAGCAATATTTTGCAGCTATGAATTAGCAACAACTAATTGAGGCTCTTTCTATGAATTAGTGTGGCCAGAGATTCGAGGCAGAATTGTTTTATTGAAAAGGAAACTGAATTTGAGCCGGGCGCTTCGGTTGCCCTGCGGCGGGGTGTGTGGGACCTGGCCCTGCCCTGCTCTCCCGTTTCAGTGTTCCTGGCCCCACTGAAAAGAGACCTGCTTCAGAACAGTGGTTGTTTTGCTGATCAGCTCAGCAAAGCACTGGAAATACTTTTTAAAAGTAACAGCTCTGAAGGAGATCAGTTGCTTTCTGTAAACACTGTTGACTGTTTTAGACATATAATTAATGTAGTCTTGCACTTATGGAAACTTGGCCTTTTTACTTCGGATGGTTTTGGCTAAGGGTGTGTTCTTGCTGCTTTTTTTTAAGGAGGGAATGGCTTGTTATTTATTGCTGAGCGAAACGGCAAGCACTATTAATATTATAGTGCTGACAGAGAAAGCATTTTCCCAGTTTTCTGTTCTTTTTTCTCTTTCCATAAACAGATGCAAACCAAAATGTTTCCTGCAAAATAAGGCAGTGAGTACAAAGTAGCAATAGCAGGGTTATCTTGTTGATGAAAAGACATGTTTTATTTTATGTCTGCACAAGTCAAAGCATAAAAATTCTGCTGAGACTATAAGTTTCTGTGTAAAGGTGTTTGCTTGCAGCCATTTTTATGATGTCCTGTATGAAGAGGACGGGTACTCAGTCATGAACTGATGAAGTAGAAAGTTTTTTGACTCCTGTCTCCCCAGCTCTTCCTTATAATGCCATTTTTTTGCTCTGAAACTTGCAGTTACAATGCCTTTTTGTGAGTATCATCTGCAGTGGTGCTGCCCGGCCCAGAGAATGAGATCTCTGCAGCAGCTGGGATTGCTCTTTGGGGGCCTGAACAAGATCACTGAGTCTGCATGCATTGGAATGGCTGTAATTTGTCAAGCTTAACTAAAAAATAAGAGTTTGGGGATATATACCTTTGAAGACTCAGCCAAATGTCTAATACTGGGCAGCCTTGCCCCTACCCCCAGCATACGGCACAATGCATACCAAACTTCGGAGCAGACGGAGTTCAAGCCCCTGAAACAGCTGACCTTTAAAGTGAAAATGCTCTGCAATCCCTGACTGGTCAAAACTGCCACAAATGATTCAGAAAGCCATGCTGGGAAAACTGAACATGACCATTTCTCATTGATATGAGAAGAATGATACAATCTCAACCTGATGGGTTTTTTTCTTTTTCCTTTTTTGTCTTCTGGATGTTTACTGAAGCTTTGCCCTTCATAAATGATGTTTTAAACAGAGGATTACATCATCTAGCGGTTTTTGTTTTGTTTTGTTTTTTTTCCCTTGGTATGAAGATTATGGAAAATAGTCTAGTCTTTATTTCTTCAGTTTATCCTTGCTTCCCACCCCAGGAGCACTGAAACTGTGAAACTGCTAACAGCTATCCTGAGTTGGACAAATATACGGTATGACAGCAACTGCAAGGAGAAGAGAGGCTGTTACAGGAAAATGCTATCATTACAGTAAGCTCGTCAGCCTTTAGTGAATTATATTACACATTCAGTGCTCTACAGCTTTATTTCCTAGTCATATGAGCTTGAAGCCACAGTATGGTAATTCAAAACATTGGTTAGAGGCAAGAAATGTAAGAAAGAATTGTCTGAGGAAATATAATATTTTAGACTAAACTGTTAAACAAGATACAGAAAGTAGTGGTTTCCCAAAATAAAAGGGAAATGCTGAGAAAAAAAAAACCCAAGAAGCACAAAGTTTCTTATCCATTGGAAAAATAAACAAAATAAAGTGAAATTTTTTAGGCTTGGCAAAAATAAATATTTTGGCAGTCTATCTAAAAAAGAGTTCTTTTAGAGCTTATAATTTAATTTATGTTATTCTGGGGAGAGATTGTAATTTTGGGTGTTTTGGCCAGAACTTTATTGCTGCAGAGTATTTGTAAGCAGATCTTGTAGGTGAAAAGGAAGTAAGAAATGGCATCAGGAGATAATAAGAATTGTAACCAACAGCCCCATGGAACATCGGTCTGGTTTTGCACTTTTTACATTCCCAGTTCTTTGGTGTACACAGGGGTTAAGCTGATTTGGACTTCATACCTTCTTTTGGGCTGGGTCATGATAAGGCCAACACAAAATCCATGACAAGAGAGGATTGTACACCCAGTTAGTAGATTGCTGCAATATCAGAAGCTCGGTGGAAAAGACAAACAGCATAACTAAAGTAGAAATGGCTAGCTCCTAATAGAAATAAATCCTAGTGAGTTCTATTTATGGGTTTTGCAGACACCGTTCTTTCCAAATCCAGCAAATCCACTGTGACTGTCACCTTATACTAAAGCACAGGATTATGCTAAGCCAAAGACCTCTTAAACTATTATATTTGTAATGTTCAATTTTCCTACATGCAAGTGGAAAGTATCAAAGAAATAATCCTGTTCAGCCTCCTCTGTGGTGTATTGGAAAAAGCACATGTGCCTGTTTTCAGAAGTGGTTTCAGCCACTTTGAAGCAGAGGAATGTCTTTTCAGTTGTTACCTGTTAGAGTCTTGTTCCTTTCAAGTATTTTGTTTTAAAGAGCTTAAAAGCCCAAAGCACTGGGGTTTTGACTGAAAAGGGGTTTTGGGGGGTTTTCAATAGCATGATTCTGGCTCAGTGAGTTATGTGGGGATTTATTTTTCCTTTTTGCTCCTTGGAAGCCTTCTATAAATGGTTTAAACTTACCAGGCTGGTATCTTTAGCCTGCCTGGTTCCTTGGTGTGTGCTCTTAATAAAGGCTTCCTTGGGTTTTTACCATCTCATCATTGCTCCTGGTTCACTGATAACAGCTGGTGATAAAGGAAATCTCCATGAAGGCTGAAGTTCCCCTGCTCCCTCAGTGATGCTGTGATACAAACTGCTCCGTTTTTTTAATTCCATAGTGGCTGTCATTAAAAAAAAAATAAAATAAATGAACAGATGGAAGACAAAATGCATAACTTTGGCCGTGTTATCATCCCCGCAGCATATTTCCAGGGAGGATGCTTTCACCAATTCCAGGCTTGCTTTATACTTTTTTTGCCCCATATTGGGACAGAACTTTGCTTTTAGTTTGAAAAGGTGTTTCTAGTGGTGTTAATATAAACATGGCTGTGGTAGCCAGTGCAGCTGCAGGAGCTAGATGTGAACTAGCCAGCTTGGTATTTGCTTGCAGTGTAGCCTTTGTAGTCCAGAACTCACAGCAGTCTGCAGTGTCATGAGTGAAGTTAGATAAATATCTGGGCATTTATCTTCAGCTGACATCTGGCCACAAATAGCTGCTATCAGCACTCCAGAGATAACGAGTCTAGAAGCTGTGCCTGTACACCCAGTTCATTATGACTGCTGGAAACGACAGCGTAATCCCACAGATTTCCCCAGCATGGAGCCTGAATCTCTGATTTATCAGCTAATGGCTTTCAGTCTCCAAGGTTATCATTCTGATCACCCTCCTGAGGATTAGGGTTTATACCTTCAACAAGCGATTAGGCAGAAGAGCTAGCTGAACTCCTGATGGCAGTATTTTTTTCTTTAAACCAATGTGTTTCTTCCCTGACACCCTTCCAGGTCTCAGAAATCACTAGATTCATGCCACTACGTCCTTCATTTCAAAATTCAGTTATATGTTTCATTTCAGGAAGTACCCAGGATCACAGAGAAATTTGCCATATTTAGAGTATATATGCAATTGCAAGACAGCTTCCCACTGCTATCTAGGAAGAGAAAGTGTCCAAGAAAAATACAGCAAGAATAGTACAGCTTGATCTTAGTTAACTCATATCTTCAGAGTCACGTAGTTGACGTGCAGCATGCAGCTGCACCTAAATAATGATGAAATCTTTCAAACTGAGGTCCTTTCTTCTTCCAGAGTCATATGCTAACTGTCCTGGAATAGATATCCTTATTAAGGAGAATTATAAAATAATCATTTAAGGAAGATAAGCAAGTGGAGGGGCAACATCTGTGTATCATGTGCTGCATGTAGCGCAGGGAGAAAAGGACCTAGCAATTTGGAAGAAATAGAGGTGGTAAAAATAGTGAATCTCATCCCATTCTTAATTAGAAACCACTTTATTTTTTTTTCTTGGATAAATGTAAAGAGGAAAGGGGAAAGAAGAGCTGTTCAGCATGTTTCTCCATGGCCTATAGCTGTAAACCTTAACTTCAGGAGGGCTGACACAGTTCTGGGAAGGACTGGGGAGCCCTGAACCCCACCTGCTATGGAACAGGCATGGAGGAATTTCTGGGCTGCATTTTGATGCCTGATGCTCAGTTCTAAAACCACAAAGTTTCAGCATCCCTATTTTCTGCCCATTGCACAGATGCTTAGTGAACTGTTATAATTTGTATCAACATGAACAAAACTGCTCCTCTCTGTGTGTGCTGAGTACCTTTAAAGGCCCCCTGAGCTCCCATCCTGCTGAAACATCGCCCACAGAGTATCTCAGAACGGTTTGCAACCATTCTCCAAGATCCTTTCCTGTTTAAGAGCAGGATGTGGCTACTAAAGATTTGGCTGGTCTATGAAGGCATTTGAGGTTTAGGTCAGCATGGTCCAACCATCTGCTTTGACCACAGGGAGATCTGGCCCACTGCCCTTCTCCTGAAGGAGACAAGGAACAGCTGCTTGAGCTGCAAATGTAAATGGGGCTGCTGAAGGCTTCCTCCTGCACCAGCCCCGATGTCAGGCAGTGGGAGTGATGACTTTGAACTGGTGTGGGAGCATCTGGGCATCACAGCTGACCCCATGACACGTAGATGGCAGCAGACACAGAAGCTGGCACATAGTCTACTGGTGGGGAATAAAGGCTTTGGTTAAAGTATAAAACTGGTAAAATGGAGGCCCGGGACAGCTACATACTGAGCTACAATTTGTCAGAACTCTGGCACTATAAGCCTGGGACTATATATATATATATATCCACACAGAAGAGATTCTGCTATAGAGTGTTTCTAGCTGAGTGCATGGCTAAGAATAAGTGTAAGGAATGGATTAGTGTCAAGCACTGCCTGAACATTTTCTTGTCCTCAGAAATAAAAGGGATTGCATTCAAACAGCAGGGGGAAGTTGACTTTAAAATGAGAAGATGTATATGGTTTGAATATTCGATAGTGATGTCAAGTCAGAAAGTTGAGTCTGTCTTTTTTTTTTTTTTTCTGTTTTAAACTTAATGGAGAGGATTAGAAAATATTTCAGCTCTACAGCTACTATCATGTCTCTAAGGAGTGTCCTGCATAGAGCAGCCGGGGCTCTGCTCATGCTGTACCATACAGCATACATCCTCACACAGCCTTGGTACAGAAGTCACAGTTTCCCTGTGGTTACAAGGAATTATGCTGCCATGATCCTGTTGCTAAATACGGTCCACAAAAGTCAAAGTTTACACATAAAAAAACCCACTAACTAATCCTTGCAAAAACCAGTAAGATAAAATGTAAGTAGTGTTATATGTGTTCTACAAGGGGGTGAGCCGATAAAAAGAGAGAATGTGTCAGTGCTTATCAAACAGTTTTAAAGCCCCAAAATCTATGAATTGCTACTTCTAGTGTTTCTTGTTTGATATTTTCTCAAGGAGGTAACCAGCCTCCTATGCACTAAGGGCAAACCAGATACCCTGCTAAATGCCCCAAACTGCATACTGGATCAGGTTAGGTATGGATGGCAAAATTAAGATTGTTCCACATTATAATATATTGTAGGAATCACACTCAGTCTGATCAAAAAAACCTTTAAAACTGGATTTAAACTCAGAGCAAGTACCTGAACACCCTGCAGTGAGACAGGCTGCCAAGGCTGCCCCTCTCTGTGCCAAACAGAGGCTGCATGTGTTATTTAGCTGAGGGCAAGCACTGCCTGGGATCTGACACAGCAGCAGCGGTGAGAAGTGGGGAGGTAGAGAAAATAGGTATTACTATTCCTACTTACATCTACTTTTGATTTTGCATACTTCTATGGGCCTTTAAGCTGTTTATAGTTGGCCCAAGCACAGTGAGAACAAATCAAGCAAGCAGCTGGACAAAGCCTTGGTATTTCTGACTGATGCCAGCAAAGTAGCATCCAAGCTTGCATTCAAGTGGGCTTTGGGATCCAGCAAATCTTTCAGGAAAGATTTCTCACTTTCTTTTTCATGTCTGAGTGGTTCAAGTAGCAGAAACCCTGGATATTGGTTTGTTAGTACATTACACCACTGAAAGTAAATGTTTTGATTATAGTAAATAGCTGTCAGCCTTAAAAGTTGTTCAGCACTTTGAACTGTTGATTTTTTACATGGATTTTTTTCCTGAAAGAAAATACTGAGCTAAAACTCACCATTAAATCAATGGAAAAAACCAAAAAAAAAACCCCAAAAAAACCCAAAACAACGTTTTTCTGACCTATATTCTGTTTCACCTTTGCTAATTTGCAAGCATCTCTGTCCATATTATCTTTATCATCTTCATAGTCATTGTGAGAAAATGCTATTTTCACAATTTTTTTCTGGCTTATACTGGTCTATGTTTTGTTCTGATATGGTCAGCTTCTATTATTACATGTGGTTTAAATAGAAAAGACATGGTGGTAACACATAATTTCTATGATTATTTTGTGGGTTACCCTTAAATTGACCTTCAGAATTGAGCTTCAGAAGCCTACAGCAATTAGTGGGAAAGGGAGAAAGGGCTGAGATGCCTCAAGGGACATAAGGTCAACCCATATCCAGCCCTCAAGAGATGGCCCATGGTGTTTAAAACTTGCTACCTCACCTGGGTGAGGTATTGGTGGGAATGGGTGTACTGAAAATATCTCCTTCCTCACACCGTTGTCTTGTGAGGACTCAGAATAGGTTAGTCCTGCCAAGTTTGTTAGGACTGTATGTGAACACAGGTAAGTACATGAAGGTGATTGTTATATCTATACAACGGGGGAGACAGAAAGGGGAATATTCATTGCCTGTTTTTTTCAAAGTAATATTTGTGCTTCAGAACATGTCTGCTCTAAGCTATTTGGAAAATGGAGTGAAAGAGGCCACACACTTCTGCTCTATCTTTCTGGTTGGCCATTGTTGCTGCTACCTGCAGATTTAATGATGGAAGCTTAATGATGAGGGCTCTTCCTTGGGAGAAGAGTGGAAGGGGAAGAAGAAGCATCCCCATAGCTGTAGACAGGCTCCCTCTGCTCCGAAGGCTGCTAGCACTGGACAGACAGCACATATTGCAGCTGTTTAACCCGTGGAGGTGTCCTCCTTGTGGTTGCTCTTGTAGAGTTGCCTTCCAGACACTTCTCAGTTTTGAATGTACTCTCTTAATTTTCATTTCAAACAGTTATCAGAGCACTGTTGTAGTTTTGTTGAACCTTCTTAGAGCTCTGAATAGGAAAGTGTTTTAAATACCTCTGAAGCTGCTCACTGTGAAACAGAAGCCTTTATACTGTTACTAGAAGGAAGCTGCTCTTCTTTGTGCTTCTGTGAGTTTCTGTGCTGAGGTCCTTCAGCAAATGTATGCTCAGGCATCATCTGTCTCACCCTGGAGGAAACTCTTCCACGACTGCCATGGCACTACAGAGCTGCTGTATTGGGCTTTCCAGCGCCCCAGCAAGATGGTCCCTAGGGAAAAGCAGGTTGAACAGCTGGCACAGGCTCTGGGAACATAAGCCCCAGTGTGATTAAAGCACCAGAACAGACTGATTTGTGAGAATAAACATGGTGTTCAGAGGCTGTGAATGACAGCAACAAGGCTGGGGCTTTCTCATCCAGGGCAACCAAGCTGGAAGAGTTGTAGTATCTCCTAAGTCTAAATTAGCCCGCAAACTTTATTCAATCCAGCTTCTTTCCATTAAAGCTGATCATGTGTCTTTGCTCCTTGACTGTAAGTGTGAAAACAGGCAGGTAATGTTCCTGCAGCTCTGCAGAGCAACACATGCACTCTGGTTCAAAGTCAGTCACTCCATGCTGGAGCTCCATATCAAGCTGCAGAGGAAAGTCTTACCCATGCCCATTGCGCCCTTTGCAGAAGGGCCTGCAGAGTCACAAGCAAGTCATCTCGAATGCTGGTTCCTAAGCCATGCCATTCTGAATAAAAGCCATAAACTGTAGCAGGAGGTATAAATTGCTTATCGATATTCTGCACCAACCTCTGGCAAGGGAGAATAGCACAGTGTTAGGGCTGCTGAATGAGTGCTCTGTGTGCAGCGAGTCATTAAAAAATCTGTGGAACAGTCAACCATGACTGTACAAAAATAAATATAGAGCTGACTGTAAATAGTGCCCCTTCACCTGCTTCTTCAAGGAGAATTTCATAAGAATGTTTGTTAAAGGGAATGATTTTTTAAATTTTTTTTTTAACAGGAAGATTTTGGTATATTTCAATTGAAACCATATGCTTGGTCTTATGCTGCTCAAATAGAAAGTCAGACTAGTTTTAAATTTAATACAACGTTAAAAACACCGAAATAAAAATCTGAGTGAATGTGTTAGGATACAAAAAAGACACTTTCCAACTCCTAAGAAACAGATCTGGGAATACAAGTGAATTTTACTATAAAAGCACGATTCAATTTATTCTTTATTTGCTACATTATGAATGGTATGGGAGAGATGAAATTAAACCAGTTAAATCCTAGGATTTAATTTTTTGGTCCTTTTCCATCTTCTCTCACTTTTACCTGCACAAAGGATACTATTATTAATATTTCAGTTTTATCCGAGGCAGGGAATAGAAAGGCTAAGCCATTGCTGAGACATGTATAATAAAACTGTGCAGTTGGTTAGCCTGAACATATAGGCTCCCACTCTAAATTAATGAGCAGGGACTTGAAGGGATTGAGGAGAAGTGGAAATTTCTTGACTACTCAGTATAAAATGAATACATCAGGATCTAGCTTTTATTCAGGAATTCATCTCTGATCTTAGAACCTAAGATCAGATGTGTAAATCAGAAAATGCCATCCTTATAAAGGTGGCAAAACTGGAAATTTTATAGTGTAAAATCTAGTTACATTCTTGGAGACCAATCTAAAAATAGGCCTCCCAAAATTCATCTACATTTCAGAAAATGTAGATGTTTTCAAGATCGTGCCTCAGACAAATACATCTGATCACGGGACTGCAAATGCTGAGCATCTGTATCAATGGATTAATCCCATTGGAAATTACATCAATGTTTCCCCACCAAGCTCTCTTAGAGTTCTTTCAAGGTTTTTATTCGAATTCTTTTCCAGCCCTGCCTGAGTGGAACGTGTCAGGCTTTAAGCTTTTTCTACTTTATAAGAGAGTGAGAGAAGGAAAGAGAAGAAAAGTTGTGTGTTTTTTCAAATTCCTAAAACAAATCTTATTTTACTCCTAACAGGTTAGAGTCAAGGAGAATGGGTTATCATGAATAATTAGTGAACTATATTTCTGTAACATCTGCAAAGTATATGCTTTCAAATGAAGCCTTTTCATGTTCATGTAGAACATTAAATGTTACACAGAAAGGACTGAAAATCAAATCAACATTTTAACAGCATGATACGCTGTCTCTGTAACAAACCACATTTGCAGTAATGGGAAAACTCCATGTGCTGGCCAGTGATGAGGCTTTTTAAAAGTGTTTTCATTTCCACCCAGGGAATGTTATTATTTCCACTTCAGGAACCTTGCTGAAGGAATTCTAGTGGTATCCCTTTTGGGGTTCAAGGTTTTACATCAACAGACAAAAAACATGCTAGTATAATACCAGTAAATATTCATCCCTCTTCATCTCTCCTTTTATCTCTTCCCTTCCTAGGAAGTGTCGCCATGCATCACTTCTCTTTCCAAAAATAACCTGAGAACATCCTCAGTTTTGGGCTTTAAGCAAATTTTGTTTACATAAAGTAAAGCAGCACCCACTACAGAAACAGTCTGTGGCAAAATCTTTTTATTTTTCTGCCAATGTTGAGCTCATTTTGTTGTTGACTAAAGTTGAAGGAGATTCAATACTAATTGTATATTCTTCTGAGACAACCAGCCTGACAGACCGTTTCTATTAGTTGTATTCAGGTTCATCCTCATACCCTCTACTTCCTATAGCTACTTGTGTTTTTTTGAATTGTTTTCTTTGTTGCTTATCCAAGAGGAGACAGTGCTAAAGGAATTAGAGGACTCTATGCTCAGATATAGCTGTGGTTTCAGCCTGAAATCTGTGAAGAAAAGGGTTATCAGAATCTGTCAGCCTTAAACATACCTAACAACAAAGCTGTTTTCTCTACAATAATGTATTTAAGAAATCTCTTGTTCAGCTGTTCCAATTCTGAATTAAACTCAGCTTTCTGATAAATTCAGAATTTCACTATACACACAGATAAGTGTGCTGGTCTTGGAATATTCAGTCCAGTTCATGCTTCAGCATATTCATTCCTAATTTCTGTTGTACTCCAAAGTTATACTGAATGAATATTAAGTGCGTTATAGAAGTTTCATTTTACAAATCTTTCTTTATTCTGCAGAATTTCTGGTATATTCTTACAGCAATTTTCCTAACAACAACAACAAAAAAAAAAAAAAAAAAAAAAAAAAAAAAAAAGCATTATTCTTTCATGGGCTATTTCATGCCCACCTGACTTGATGCCATTTGAGCATTTAGTATTACACCTACAATTAGAAGTTACGCACACATACTTGTTAGTCTCATGTTTAGACAAGGTATCTTTATGTAAAACTATAGAACAGTTGCAGCAGGAAAATAGAAGCCAGCAGTCAGAAAATAGCATTTATACCCTAAAGCCTGTGGGGCCTTTAGGACCATATAACATATCTGTTCTCCAAATTAACGGCCATTTACAGCTGAAACATTCTGATGCTGCAAAGTTCACCATCATACATGACAGAAACAGCAAGCACCTGTGAGCCAAGAACCAAAGATGAAGCGCTGTGTGCAGAGGAAGATTGTGCAAGTGTCACCTGAAATCCAGTGCCGAGCTGCATATTTGCCATCCTTTTATAGGCAATTTCTGGACAGGAGGTTGATTCTGATGCTGTTGCATAAGAGGTTATGCGGAGGAAATTCTGCAGTTCTTTAGAGTACTATAAACCTAGCACTGCTCTGTGGAAAAACAATGGTTTTACCACAGCAGAGTGGATCATGCCAAGTATTTGTAAAAAGACAGTATCAGTATGCTGCTGCTTTTTTTGTTTGTTTTCAGCACTTTTCCTCATTTTTATGCAAAAGGAAGTTTTAAATGCTTGAGTAGGCACACAGGCTAAAATACTGTCATGCTGAAATCAATGGGCCTTTTGACAATGCCAGGATTTCAATGAAGTCCTTCATGGGAGCATGCCACAAGGAGCAGCTGTTTCTTGGAGGCATCCCAAAAGCTCCCTAGATAATCTGATCTTATACAACTACCCCTCTGAGTTCCCAGCAGAAAATGAAACATTCAGCAGAAAACAGCTTGCTCTTCTCCCTGGTTCTCTCCTCCTTTGGTTTTATTGCCCTCTGTGCCTCCAAGATAATGCTAGGAATTACTTTGAAAAACTCTGACAATAATTTTTATGTTGTTATTTCAGTCATTGCTGTGGTGGTTTTGCTGCCATTAATTGAAATGAAAATATTGCATCCTTCAACCAGGTCTTGATGCATAAAGGCAAATGTTAGTTTCAAAGTGTGTCTTTTAAAAAGAAAATTGCTTTTCATTTGCATGCACATGGTTTTATGGAAAGTTTTAGGGTATTCAGATTATCTCAATGCAGCCTTAAGACTTTGCCTTTTACATGTGATTTTGGAATGAATAATGGCTACTCATGCACAGTGCCATTCTGACAGCATGAGCCTGCATCTTTTCCATTGTTTGATGCTTTTCAGTTAAAATAATCTGTTAAATTTAGAAGTCTATTGTATCATAATCCTTAACCATATTGGTATTGCCTTGGATCATGCTATTGCATATCTTTCAGCAAGTTCCAGCTTTTACCAAAACTTTGCCCACTGAGTCACCAAGGCTACAGATTCCGTATTACAGAATTCCTTCAGAAGCAGACTTCCCAAGTGCATTACTCGAGGAGAGACTATTTTGATGTAAAATGTAAATAAATCATGGATAATGCATTTTGGATTGAAAACAGCAGTGGCAGAGAGTTGGCAGCTGTAGCAGGGAGTGACAGACACCTCTTAGTCTCTTAATGTATGAAGAGATGGAGAAAAAGTATTTATTAAGGCTGATTTTTTTACCCACTGTGGCATTAGTGGAAGTATGACCATGCTGACAAAGCTACAGCTGAGTGATTTACAATATGGTGCTTCCATGAAGAGACCTCAAAAGTGGAGTCCACCACAACCCAAGTATCAGCCAAACCAGCCAACTGGTTTCCAACACCAGCTGGGTTAGAAACATGTAGATAAAGTACTACAGCCTTCAAAGAACTGGGGAACCAAATAAAATATTAGGTGAAACAAGAGCATCCTGGGAATAAAATTGTTTGAAAGAGCCCCTGTTGGCAAACACGGACCAAGGACAAATGCCAAGCAGACTCAGTTCAATAAGCTTTAAACCTTTTGTAGAAAGCTGAAGAACAAAAGCTTAGCCTAATCCAACCTATTTATATGAGGGTTTTCTGAACTTAATTACAAATTGAAAATGCTTCCAAATGTGTGGAGTGTTTCTGTTTGGATAGCTTTTCTAGCCTGGGCTCTCAGCAGTGCTAAAGATGTTGCTTGGACTCTGCAAACATTGCTCACCTTGAGGTCTATATGCACGTGGTCTTAACTGACTTAAGGGCTTGGAGAGGCTACTTTAAAGCAAGTCAGTAAGTGACTTGCTGTCTCTGGGTTAGGCTTCTGTTATTTGGCTAACTGGATGGTTTATCTTTTGCTCTTGGTGTTTGTTAGCTTTATGACCTCCTGCGCTTACGTAAAGCATTTCAGCAGGCTCTAGAAGCAAATACTTTGGGAACACTGATAGCACAGGTTAACATGAAATATTAAAAGGCCATGCTGACGGTGACTTGAATACAGTGCTGCTTTTTGTACCTTAAAGAGCTTGTCCACATAGTTAAGCCCACCATTGAGCTCCCAGGAACCTACCAGCCTACCCATTGGTAGCAGGGGCACCTGGGAACAGAATCGGCAGACAGGCACCAAAGCCAGGTATGTGGAGATACAGACATCACTGAAGTCTCCCAAGGAAATGCAAGTGAGTGAAAGAGCAGTTTGTGGAGCTTGAGAACAGCAGCTGGTCTCTACAGCAGCTATTTGCATCATGTGTGCTCAGAGACAGGATAGCTTGTGATTACAGAATGACGTGCCATGAGGGAAGGGGCTCAAGACTCAGTGTTTGAAGTGTAGCTGTCTGAAGCTTAAGAAATGGTAGAGCCAAAGTCCCCTGAGCCCCATAAAGCTGTAATCTACAATGCCCAGCAGAACAGTGAAAAAAGCAGAGATACAACATAGGCATCTGGCCTATTTCCCAATAAACTTAACTGTAATCATCATAGTTATTTACAACAAGCAGAGAAAGTATCAGGATGATAGTTAAAATATTTACATTAAAGAGGCAATATAAATATTTCTGCATGTAGAGCCTTCAGGAACAGCAGTGGGAGTTTTAACTCTGGATGACTGTAAAATTTGGTATAATCTCTGCTAGCTGAAGATTTTTGCTATGAAAGAAGAAAGATGATGTGAAAGGAGCTGGTAACTTTACAGACCCTTTCTTTCTGTGATCTCACCTTGATTTAACAACTCAGAAGTAGTAAAGACAGATTTACACTAGTTCTGTGCAAGGTTTGCCCCTGCTGTAGTCCAGCTACTGGATTCACAGAGAATACTGTTTCATGAAAAAGAAAAGCTTAACATTTTACATAGTCAGGATGAACTATATTTGGATTTTTCTCAAACACATCTGTTTTATTTAAGAACAGATTTTGCATTTCATTTCCCCACCTTTACCCTATTAAGTTTTATCGTGTTACACCTTATATATAAACCTGCATAGTTTTTTCGCTTTCAAGTTTTGAATCGGTGGCAAACCACGTGGCCTGAGCAACTAAGCCGGGTCTGGAGCTCAGCGAAGTCCCTTTGCCCCGCACCCTGTGCTTGGTATAAAACGTGAAAATTAAGTCCTCTGAGCAAAGGAGAAATTTCTGACGGGAAAATGAGAAAAGCTGAGCATTCCAGATTTGAGGGGTTGTGCGAGTTGAGGGGCGAGAGAGGTGTGCGCGTGTTCTCCACTCCCCCGTGGGGGGAC
>JAAGNO010009730.1:45452-67532 GCA_033439905.1 Ceryle rudis | reverse complement strand
AGCGCCTTATGCAGATGTCGGGGTCCTCAAATGTCTGCCGGAAATTACAGCTCATGTCGGGCGGGGTAGACGAGCGTTCCCCCGGCTGGGGAGCTCAGCGGCCGCCTCTCTGCCCGGCGCCCCCGCCCCCGAGCTGCGGCCGGCTCTGCCGGCCCTCGCCAAACCCAGCTCGTAAATCAGCTCGGCAGGAGAAAAATACACGTAGGAAAATGTCTCGGGGCAGGGGTAAAAACAACAAAACAACAACCTAAAAAAAAAACCCCAAACAGCAACAAAAAATAAAACCAACAAACCTCAACAAAACCCAAAACAACCCTCGGTCGGCGCAGCTGCGGGAAGGCCGGAGCCGGCCAGTGCTGGCCGGCCCGGCGGGGAGTCTGACGGCCTCCACAGCTCCGCGAGCAGGCGGGGCCGGCAGCCGCGGGGGCCCGGCCGGAGGAGGGACCCGGCGGGTGGAGCGCGGCGGTGCCTCCGCGTAGGCAAGCGGGGCTGCACGGGCCAGGCTGCTCTCCCCGCGTCCGGTAAACGGCCCGGAGCGTTTCCAAAATAAATGCCGCACGGCCCGTGCGTCGCTTCAGACCGGGGGCGAGGGGGGCAGAGACCCGTCCTGCCCGGCGCAGGCGGCTGGGGATGGGGGCTGCCGTGCTGCAAGCTCAGCGCCTGGCCTCCTGCCAGAGAGAAGCGAGAAGGCCTCGCTCAGACCCGCAGTCTTTGAAGCGGCGAACACCGGCAAAACGCTGGGAATGTGGGAAAGTGATTCGGGTGCGCATAAAACCGGTTACAGGGGGAAGGAAGAGTGTAGGAGCGTAAGAGTATTCCAATGCCCTGGGGAAAGTCTGCCTCAATAGCAAGAGCAACACCTCAAACGCCCTGAACAGCAAAGAGCAGGGTGCCACATGCTGCGATTCCAGCATTACTCACCCCCAAGGATGAGGCGCTTCCCCACCCAGTTACATATGACCAGGAAATTATAGGCTGTGCCGCTCCCCGCCTGGCTGAACGGCGGCCATATCACATGATACACCAGAGCGCCGCGGCTGATGAAACAACAGAGCAATGTGTGTTTACTGAAACTCCCAATACTTTGCGGAATGGATGGGCTTGGCTGGGTCAGGCTGTCACTGGGTATCCTGAAAGCACGCTCCCTCTTGCACATCTCGCCATTAATTAAAATTTTGTATAAAAATGGAATTCTAGTCTTCCTTTACACTCACTCTTCACTGCTGTCCTAGTAAACTCCACAGTCAGACCCTATGCGGCTTATATGTTACAATTCCTCACCCTTATTCCATCCATTTCATCTGTGGATAGACCTTCCCCCCCCCCCCCCATTCACAAGATCTTTCTCCTATAGCCATCGTATCAAGGGCTCTGTATGTCTCATGTTTTGTAACATTCACATCCCAGGGCTGATGTGAACCTCTCCTCCCTGCAGTCCCCTGCAAATGGAGCTACAAAGGTCATCTCCCCACAGCGTATCATCTCCTTCCTGACTGGAATTTATCCACTACTTCCTACTTAACACTGAGTTTAAGGAGGTTGTTATAATGAAAGTCACCTGTGCAACACTGCTCATCCAGCTTTGCCAGTATGTTTTTCCCTGTCTCTTCCACTAATATTGTGAGCTCTCACCAGCCCTGCTAGTCTCCTCACACTCTTTCATGCCATCTCTCCAATACATAACCTCTTTTTGCTCCACCTTTTGCAGCGGCATCTCTGCTCCGGTCAGCTCTCTGCAACTAAGGTAGTCTGATTTCCTCCAGGTTTGTCTTTCATTGACTCTAAGCACCATTTAAAGCATTTTCTTGTAACTAGGTGTTTTTAAGAGCTGCAGCCCATGCAAATTTTAAGTCTGAGAAAATATGAACTCCTACTCTAACCTTCTTCTGAATGGAAGTAAAGGGTCTTCTCTTCTTTTGGCTTTTTATTTTAAGGAAATTAGGTATATCTGAGCCAGCTTCTCATCCATCCAATTTGCTTTTAGTTGACAGATGCATCAAAAATTATACATGCATCTGACAGACATATGATGTTATACATGCTCCTCCCACAAAAGATCTTGTGATCACATAAACCTCCTTTCTTTGCAAAGCCAGGAATAAATTGTGACTGTAAAACTATGTGCTTCTTCTCATTACACCCCTTCCATGTTAATTGTTTTCCTTTCACCATTCCTCTCTGCTTGCATTTTTAGATCTTCTACTCCTGAGGGCAGGGACTGGGCACTCTTCTGTACCTGGAAAGCGTTAAGTGCCTTATGGGCATAACAACATTTCAATTAGTTAATAAGTACTAACAATTTGTGTTAGTATCATGCTTCCTGCCATGTCACATCAGACCACTGCTCCAGCCAGTCAAACATATCCCTTTTACAGCACTCTGAGCTAACTATCCCCCAGCAAGGCCAGGACCTCATATGTGGTGGTGGTTGGACCCCCAGCCCTGGACTTATTTTTCAGAGTCTGTCCAAGGCTTGCTCGTTCTGAATTAATTCATTGCTGGGCCAGTCTCCAATGTGAGCTCCTGCTCTATAAAGAGACGCTCCTGGCTAATTGAGCTTGGTAAGTATCTGACAGAGAGTTGCCAAACTGTTAGAGGAACTGCTGGAGTGGGTCCAGAGAAAAGCAACTAAGCTGGTGAAGGGCCTGGAGAACAAGTCCTGTGAGGAGTGGCTGAGGGAACTGGGGCTGTTTAGTCTGAAGAAAATGAGGCTGAGGGTTGAACTTATTGCTCTCTACAACTACCTGAAAGGATGTTGTAGAGAGGTAGGCGCTGGTCTCTTCTCACAAATAACTAGTGATAGAACAAGAGGGAACGGCCTCAAGCTGCAACAGAGGAGGTTTAAACTGGATATTAGGAAAAAATTTTCACTGAAAAGGTTGTCAGGCACTGGAACAGGCTGCCCAGCGAGGTGGTTGAGTCGCTATCCCTGGATGTGTTTAAAAGCTGTATAGATGTAGTGCTTGGGAATATGGCTTAGTGGTGGACTCGGTAGAGTTAATGGTTGGACTTAATGATCTTAAAGGTCTTTTCCAACCTTGATGATTCTGTGATTCTAAGTGATGATGGTTCTGTGATACTCCCAGCATGTCACTATTCCAGGACAGGCAAAATAGAAGGACGAAGGAGAACTCCTCACTGATCCTAGTCCCCCTGCATTAGGGGTTGAAACTCTTGCCACTGCCTCTCTCTTTCTTATAGATGTCTGTTTCCTCTTCAAAATATAATATCTGCTTCCCTAATACCATGCAGTAGCAAATTCCACAGCTTATCCTGTAGCTTTCTGCTTCAAGGAGGGATAATCTGTACTTGATAACATCAAGCGATCGTTTACATCCTGTATCAATCATATTGTATTATAAGGAAAACTAGAAGTCTCCTGGAAGGATTTGATGGCTTTACTGTGGAAGAATCAGGAATGTGAGACTTGGGTGAAGAATTTCAATTAAAAGGAAGCCAGAAAGAGCTTTAGGACAAGGTGGACACCTGTATTGTATTTTAAGAAATATCTTTTATTTGTGTATCTTATATTCCATATACTTCTGCACAAAGCCCCTTTGTCTTACATTTCAGCAGAGAATCCTACACTGAGAATCTGCAGATGGATGACTTGGCACAAAAAATAAAACATTCAGGAGGGGAAATGGGCTACTCCTTGAACACTGTTAATTTATCTACTGTTTGGTCTTTGTAGTGTGACTGTCATCCTGCTGAGGAACGGGAAGGCAGTTTCAGCCAGTGGAAGCAGTATAAGGAAAGAGATGGGGCACTTGGGAAGATTGTGGTGATGATGGAAAGCGCTGTAGAACTGGGCAAAGCCATGAACTGGACCACTCAACATACGCAGGTGAAAAGTGTGGTGAAAACACTGCAAAGTCCTTCTATTGGGAGATGACATTGTGCCCGCTCCACTGCTCCTTCCACAGCAGCTGGCCCCTGTTGGACACAGTGCCCTCCACAGAAGTTGCAAGGGTGGCTGAAGACCTGAAAAAAAGTCTAGTGCACCCAGTTGTTATGTTACACTGTTCCAGGGGTTGTGTGAGATTAACAGCTGGTAAATGATGGCCTACCTGGAGGAAGTTGTCTGTTGCCATTCTAGGGCAATATATAAGAAGAAAATGTGGGTCTTACTTCAGGCATAGGAAGGAGACCTGTATTTTGGAATGACAGGTCCTCCTCCATGACTGGAGCATGACCTGGTTAGTGACTGAGATATCTGTTTTTCATAGACAATGATTCCTCACAAACAAATCAACAAAATGAGCAAACTGGGTGATAAAGTAGAGCCAAGAACTGCATTGTCCTCCTCAGAGTCATAAAAACTCATCCTTTTTACAACTGCTGAGTGCTTTGCCAATATCATGCCAAGGTGAGAGCAGTGGGGGGAAGGAAAAGATATCAAAAAGGAAAATAAATGGGCCAGGTAAATAGTGCTGCTGCTGCTACTGCAGCAGCCGTGGTTGTCATGGCAACCATGGTGAAGAAGAGGAGGAGGACGAGTAGGAGGGAGGCGGACTGATCGATAGTCCTGTGCTGGCTCATCTGGCTTCCATCCACGTGCTGCTACAGAGGGAGAGAAAATCAAAGAGCCACACGCAGGGCAGCCAGGGCTCCGATTCGATACATGGCAGCAGCTTGATCAATAGCTTGTTGGAAGGTGGGTAATTGACTCCCCTTCTACCCAGGAGAAAGCAATGCAGCGAGAGAGATGTGTTCGTTAGCTACTGATTCTCAGCTCTACTTTATCATCCAGTTTGTTCATTTAGTTGATTTGTTTGTTTGCTTGCTCGAGATCCCCTCTTCAATCCAATTTCTCCCTGTACCTGTCAAATATATGCACCAGTTGCTGGAGCAGAGCCAGGACTGCCCTCAAGTTTCTGAGTCACTTTCCCTTTCTCCTCTCCTCTCCTCTCCTCTCCTCTCCTCTCCTCTCCTCTCCTCTCCTCTGGTCATTACTGGGTTTTTTTCTTATTATTTCACACCAGCATAGGTTTTGATGGGGGAAACTGGAAACAAAGACCACTTTTTATTATGGGATTTCTAGAGCTTCCTTTTCTGTCTGCATCTTGAGGAACATAAGTATAGCTCATCTGAATGCAAAGAGCACAGTAGCCCCCCAAAAAATTACATAGTTAGGTCTATTTTTTCATCTCACAAACCAAGGAATTCCAGGGAGAGATTTACAACTGTTATTATCCACAGAGGGCAACCAGGTGATGCTATCAGAAAAGACCAAAAAAAAAAAAAAAAAGAGAGAGAGAGAGAGAGAGAGGAGAAGAAAGGGCAGGAAATCAAGGCATGCTAAGAAAAAAAACAAAACAAAACAAAAACCCACACAAAAAAAAAGAGGAGGATGAAGAAGAAGAGTTCCTTCCAAGGAAAGCACATACTCATGAAGCACTGAGATAGTGTAGACTAATTCTCCATTTCTACCTAGACCTGGGCAGGGAGCCCTGGTACAGGGTACCCACTTGACCTTCAGGCAGGCAGCGCTGCATTTTGTAAACAAGCCTGTATGATATCACCAAGTTCACCCTCATGCTGAATAAGCTTCTGCAGGCATTTTCCAACAAAACACACTGGAATTTGGGTGGCAAAACCAGGACTTATGTTTTATATCTTCTACCAAAGCAAACAGCACAAACCTCCCTGTTACCTCCCTGGGGCGCTAAGAACCTAATTGACTTCAACAGAGAAAAAACAATGCCATTCTGTGTGGTGCAACACCCATCAACAAACTGAACATAAAATGGTAAATCTAGACTCCGAGATGCTCTTGGAGGCAAGGACCATCTGTTTGCCCTATACATGTCTATTGTCCAGCTTGCTGGAGTCCTGGTCTACAATGAGCATATAGTAATAATAAGAGCAGTAGCATCCATTGCTGGATAATTGATATTGCTTTGTGGAGCAACTACCCCCTTAGGGTACAGCTAAGAAGAGGCAAACACACCAGAAGTATCACTTCCTTCAGTTCCCTGGATTTTTCTTGGAGCTGTCCCATCCAAATGTGCTGCAGTGCAATTTTATTTAACTTCTGAATTAAAAATGAAAACTCATTTGCTCAGAATTCTGCTTCTCTTAACTTAGTTGGCTGCAGTCCAGCTCTCAGGGCTTGTGCTTTTAGAGTCTGATCCAAATCCCAGAGAAGTCACTGAAAATCGCTCCACTGATTTTAATGAATCAAACCACTGTGTGAGGAGTAAGCTATCATCTCTCAAGGCCTTTTTTTATTATTTCCTTTTCATGCTTTGAAGCACTAGCAGGTGTATCTTGCAGACGCTGGATGTAAATCTCAGTAGGAAGAGGGGGGGTTGTGAGCACAACTGCTCCCTGTTGCATAACCCAGAAGATGCAGGTTATATTGGGCAATACTAACAAGGTAGAGACTACAGCTCTTTTCACTCCCTAGTATATCTGCCTCTGGAAGTATTTACAAACCACCTAAACATGCCTCTGTGCCCTGCAGAGTATTTTCCTTCAGTTCCTTTATGAGTGGGAAGATAAAAGCTTCCTAACCTCTGAGCATAATTTATGGCAGAAATAAATAGCAGGAGAATAGAGCAGCTCTAAAGTAAATTATTGAAAATATTCACCTTCCCGTTCTCCAGATAAAGCAGGCAGGTGGACAAGCCAGAATCAAGTCAGACTGAAAGCCTTAGAGGAATAGTTTCTTCTAGTCATAAAGGAGGAAAAAGTGTTTGCAGCACCTGCAGGCTGTTTCCTCTCTAGAAGGAAACCAGAAAGTTGGACAAAATATTAAATAGAAAATGGAACAGCCTGTAGTGAAATTTGCACTTTGGAAAAATAAATAAAAGGACATATAATATTAAACATTGCTATCAAGCTAAATGCCTGGACTACCTGCCAACAACAAGAAGCATATCTATTTGCTGAATCATTATGCCTGACACAGATGGGGAAGGTGACAGGGTACGTGGAAGACATGGGAAAGGCAGGATGGGTCTCTTACACATCAGTAGGGCTCCAGAGAATCAGCTCAGTGAGTCTTGCTGCTTCAATGTGCAAATTCAAGGGCCTGGCTACCAAAATGTGGTCTGAATTCTGAGAAGAGTGAGGTAATCCAAATGCTCTGTGAGCATATGCGCAAGGGCAGTGATGTAATGCACAAACAGCCTATGCCTTTCTCAAAAGAGACTTTCTTTTAAGGTCTCTCTGAGGCTACATGGGAGCTGTTAAAGGGCATATCTCACCTGCTTCTGCACTAGTGCTATTTCACAACTGTATCAGGGGCCTTGAAGACAGTGTCTGGTAAAAATTCTGGTCACTTACTAAAATGCCACTGTCTAGGAATTTGCACAGGAGCCTTCCTGACAGGGAAGGCTTCCAAAAGCCAGAGCAGTAGGGGTAAATCAAGCTCGGTCAATGGTAAACCACAGGATTATGATAACACAAAGGATCTTGTATCCTAAAAAGTGAGAAGACAACTTCAGTCCCACACAAGATGAAAGGTATCGATGCTGTCATTCTATGGTGCATACAGTAACGCTTACCCAAGGCCTTGAAACAAGGATCATAAAGCAAATCTGGGAGTGTCTAGCACTGATTTGTCCATGGGCTGGGATCAGGCCTTGATGCTTTCCTTTGAATACCACCTTGGCAACAGAGGAGCTAGGGAAAGGTGATTAAGGAGGCACTTGGAGGCCATTTGTTAGTGCATTCCTGCAGGCTCTATAGCCACAGGCTCTGAAACTGCTTTTGTGTCCAGCTAGGAGAGGGAGGATAGGCTGAGGTTGCTTCTGACTGCCTGCAGGTCATCACAGCATCCACAAGGCATGTGAGAGAAGACAGTACTGACTTTGGATCCTTTAGCACTGGAGAAACTGGATACCTAGAGTAACAACCTGACAAACTGTTCTAGGAAAACACAAAGAGAGATCATCTACTTTTAGAAGAGCAGCCAGTGAGCGTGAGAGACTGAGATCCTGGGCTTTGTAAGGACCTGCTGTAACTGATACAGGTCAGGACAATTCTTGAGAACTGCATCTCTCAGATGCCCTTCAAATCCAGGAAGCGCAACAGTGGCTTAATTCTCTTTGCCTCAGCCTCAAGAGGTGGCCTGGACCACGCATCACACTCAGCTCAAAGTCTGTTCCTGTGCCTGAACAAGCAGCTGCTGAAATCCTGGGTGTCCCCCATTACACCCAACATGTACACAAAGCTTGAATTATCTGACTTGACCTTAGAGAACCCCCAACCTGAGAAGCTGGGCCAACACCCATCAGTAATGTAACTTGAATTCTAAAATTCTAAGCACTGGTGCTGGAAGGATGCATTGTTGTATGATTAATGAATGCCGTTAAATCAGAGAGCCTCTTCATCCAGCAAGGGCAGCAGTGAACACTCAGAAGAAATACCAGTCAGCCAGCCACAGTCAAGGGGGCTGAACCAAAAAAAAAAAAAAACCCACACCAAAAAAACCCCAAAAAAAACCCCCAAACCAACAACAGGGAAGAAAAGCTTTTAGTTTAAGAAAACTGCCTTTCAGGCTCCTTTCAAGATCGCTCCATTCTAAATTCTTAATCCACATTGATCTACTCTAAGAAAGTTGGTAGGGAGCTGTCAGTGCTAGTGCAGCTCCCCAGGCAGGAGGAACAGTGTGAGTCACAGCAAGGACAGGGCATGACATAGGAGCCAGTCAACACCGGTGCTATCCTACCTCCTGTTCCTGGTGAGAAGGCAAAGCATGGACATTTTGCCGACACCGCCTCGGGTTCTTTTAGATGTAACTAATCAAACAGAGAGGTTGATATGAAGCAGATAGGGAGGTAGCCCACAGCCAGTAATAACTTCAAGCAATGTTAGTGCACATTCACTGCTGATGGAATCGTACACATGCAAGGATTTGCAGTAAGTGAGGCAAACAAAATTATATTCTATTTGTAATCAAAATGCACTTCAGTTAGCTCACCTGAAGCAAACGCTGGTGGTTATTTGGGGTTTTATATTGCAGATGACCTGATCACTCTGATCACAGATGCTTGAGTCAAGACTATACTTGAATATAGCTAAGAACTACTATATATGCTTTTTGGGCACAGCACAGAACAAAGTGAAATTTGTGCTTATTAAGCAGTTAAACTGTCATCCCCTTGTGAATTTGGACCCTTTTTTCTGGGTTTGCATTTGATGATTTCTCATGCTGTACAAGAGGCACCACATGAGAGCTCACACCAGCTAGAATCCAGAGCCAGGAGGATGTGGCAGACAGAAGAGCCTGAGGAAAGGGTAAAAATGGAGCTCAGAGTGCTGGGTCCATGCAGAAAATCAGGCAGCACATAGCAAAAGTCTGAGGAGGGTGCACCACTAAGCAGTCAGGATTGCAGATACCACCATCCCTGCACTACCACATGGATGGTTTTAAAGCAGAGCCAGTTCCCATAGCAACAGCACCTGCCAGAGCTGCCAGCCATTGGGATGCAGCTCCTGAGAATGGTAGAGAGCTAGGCTGACCTCCTGCACTAACTCAGCAGCACAAAGCCCTGTCCCAGGCTAGCTGCATGACTTCCATACCAGTACTTTCCTCATAAGCAAGAGGGCCAAGAGCTGTTCACCTGAGCCCTCAGTGAGAGCCTGATCAGCTGAACAGCAGCTCCTAGTTTAAAGAAATGCGCAATGGATTTTTTGATTCCCAGGAAAAGAGAAGATGCTAACTAAACTTTATGGTGTTGCAGGACAGGTCAGAGGGCAGGAAATCACACAAAATCATCCTCAGCAGAAGGGAACAGAGGGATCCTCACTTTCTGACACATCACCAAACAAGTGTTTTTCTTTCCCCTTACACCTGCCCTCTAGCTTGTTTTTCACCTACTGCTGCTTCTCTGCTGTTGATTTTTGTTCTTACCCTCCTTCCAGTGCTCCAGCAAAATCTTCTTCTCTGTAAGCATGATGCCAATGAAAACCAATGTTTACCAGCTCTAGTAGGGTTCATTTTCTTGCTTGCACAGTTCACACTTTCTCCTAGAGTTCCCACTTGTGGAAGTGGGAGGCTGCCATTAGCAGGATTGAATGTCAGACACCTGAGAAAGCTGACACTAAAGTGATGGAGGCAGTTCCTCGTGAACAGAATCACAGAATCACAGAATATTCATGGTTGGAAAGGACCTCCTAAATTCCTAAATCACCGAGTCCAACCATACCCATGACAAAACAAAACAAAAAAACAACACTAAAAAGAAAAAAAAAAAAAGAAAACCCCCACACCTAAATACCTAAAACAGGTGGCTACATGATAAAAGCTCTTACACTTGATGCTACCTAGCCCCAGTCTGGCAGCCTTGGTAGAAAGTCCAAGGGCCAAATAGGTCAGAGACTGGCATTCCTCCTGTCATGAAGGCTTCTAGGGCTGGGCTGAAGGGTGCTGCAATAGCTAAGTGCATGCTCATGCTCTCATCCATGCCTCCTTTTGCTCTTTCTCTGTTGTCCTCTTTTCTGAGCTCTGAATCTCACATCTTTCAGCAGAATAAAATTCATCTTACGTAGAATACAAGGAATAAAAAACACAGGGAAATTGTTAGACTCTGATAAATAAACATTTTCAGGAACAATTTCATCTTACTGACTGTGGAAATGTGTGACAGATCTGAGCTCAGGCAAATCAAGCGGACTGCTCATTCTGATATTGTGAGAGAAAGCAGCAGCAGCCAGAGAAGTGGAAAGATCGACAGTTAATTGGAAATGTTACATCTGCTGTTTATGCAAAAGGCATAAATATTTATATCCTGAAGGCTGACTTTTGGGTTCGCTCCTCAGCAGGAAGAGATTTACATTTTGAATAAAGACTTTTTTCTTTCTCCTTCTCAGTAAACGTGAGCAGTTTATTATTCCTTTAAACAGGAATCCTTAGCCAAGTCCTCCAGTCCTGTTAGTTATCTGCATGCAGATTTCCTTGGCTTCAACAGAAATTACAGGTGTGTGCAGACTGCAGCTTCCATCTCCCTTTATTACAGACAGAAAGAGAGGAATGAGACTGAAACAAAAGGGCAGGAACTATGATCACAAAATGAGAAGGCAGTAAATGCAGTGACAATTCAAAGGCACCCGAGATGCTGAACTGCTTTTGTAAATCTGCTTTCAGTAAGAAAATAATGAAAGTTTGTACCTTGAAAGCATGGAAAGATTTGATAACATTAGCTGGTGATACAGAGCGAGGAAAGAAATACTTGGAAAATCTAAGTGCAACACTGTATTGGATTAAGCAGCTCTCACCACAGTACGATGAGTGAACCAGCTAACAAAAGTATTCTAGAAAGGCCAGGGAATTCTGCTGAAGTACAGCAATATTACAAACAACAATAGAAAGTGTGCCATCCTGCAAAACATCTTGTGCATTATCTGGATCTGGCCTCTATCCTCCAATCCTCCTGCTTCTCTTCCCCTTTTCTTGCCCCTGTATTTAGCGAGCCAGGCTTCATCTTCCTCCCTGTCTTGTCCATACTGCTGTGCCAACTGTGTTGCTCCCAGCTTGTCCACCCTTATATCCTGTGGACTGCCATCCTGTCCTCTCATCTCTTGTCCTCTGACTCAGGCTTCACCCTTCATCCTGCTCGCCTTCTTACTGCTTTTCATTTTACCATACACACTCAGATCCACCATCCTCCCTCTTCCCTCTCATTTCCCAGTTTGAGGTTCTCCTGCCTCACCTTCCCCTATTCCTGTCTATTCCCATCAGCTTCTTACTCCATCTGCTCTCTTCCCCCACTCCCAGTCCCAGGCCTTGTATTTGCCCTATCACATTCTCAGGAGACCCCAAATACACACAATTCTGCGTGGATGCTGAAGCTGTTTGTCTTCCTCTTTTTTCTACAGTGTAATTCATTTCTCATTTTAATCGTTCCCTGTGATTAACTGTAACATTAAAGCTTTAAAAAAAAAAATAAAAAGGAGT
The DNA here is from genome assembly GCA_033439905.1 of Ceryle rudis. Lineage (NCBI taxonomy): Eukaryota > Metazoa > Chordata > Aves > Coraciiformes > Cerylidae > Ceryle > Ceryle rudis. The sequence continues at coordinate 55,624 of JAAGNO010009730.1, read as the reverse complement.
TACAGATAAGCAATAACAAAACACCCCAGTGAGATATAGGATGTTGTGGTTTCCTCTCTTTAGTACCTATCAAATAAAGTGGCCCATCCCTGGAGGCCAGAGAGCAGGTTGCAGTGCTGCCAGGCATCCAGCCATTGCTTGAGATTTCCGGGCCTTGGACAGCTCAAACAGTGCATCTTGCCCTCTATTTAATGATAAAAACTATGCCTCTTGCAGGGACTAAAGAGTCTCTAAAGATACCTCGTTATTTGAAAGCACCTGTATGGAGAATGGTTAGATTTATAGGAGAGCCTGCTGCAAACTAGAGGGATACCTGACTGGAGTGCTGATTTGTGCCTGCATGGCACAGAATTACCAATGCAGAGCATTCGCATTCCCACAGGGTCAGCAGACCAGGCCAAAGGTATGGTGGAGTTTACTTTCACTTAATTTCTAGCAATCACTGGATGACTTCCAATGACTTCCCTTGTCTCTCAGAAACATGAAAAGGGAGAGCACCAAGATCATGAGAGGGCATTTGCATTCCCCTCTGTTTTGCCCCTTGTTTCTGAGGCCCTAGAATTTCAAAGCTAGATTTTAGTTTAGTTTAAGGGAATTTTTGTGTGTGTTTTAAAATGGTTTGTCCGCTGGGACTATTTTACCTGGCTCCCATCGTTTCTGTTTCCATAGCAACTACAGCTGTCTCACATGTGCTGTTGCCATGGCAACTGTCTGGTTCTCCTTTCAAAAGATGCAGCGAAACAGGAATGTTATTTGCATCCCCAATGCTGTATGGAACAAATCTGTTTTTACCACTCATGGGGAAGACATAAAACAACTGTATAAAATCAGCACAAAATCCAATCTAAATCCTCTCAGAGAGGGTTTTAGACAGCTGGTGATATGAGAGAGCTGCAAAGAAATTGGGCTTTTCCATTCATGGGCTTAGGGGGGAATTGGCACTTGACTGGCATTTTCAAAGTCTGCTCTGGGCAAAGCAGTATGCTTGGAAATACCCACATGGGAAGAACGCAAGATTTACCAGGAACAGCTAATACACATAAAAGCTATCACATCTTGTTTTCTGTAATATCTTAAGATAAATTATTATGTGATAAGAAACACATGCTAAAATATACCTTGGTATTTCATCCTAAAGAAAAGATCAAAGCTTGCATTACTTGTGATTGTATCCTAGGATATGGCCAGCGTAAGATTCCTTGGTCCCTCTTAGATGTATAGTGCTACAGATTCAGAGAATAATGATGCTTTCCTTTAACTGTCCATCTCATATCCCCCTTTCTGTATGCATACCTCCTCATATATCATGGAGGAGGAGGATGGCAGATGCATGGCAACAAACCACAAGATGCCATAATTCTGCCTGCTCATCTCAAGATGTGGTACATCTTGTGGTGCATCTCTTTTCTGTGACGCTGGGCAAAAAAGCAACAAAGGTATGATTTGTGTGGGATGCTTAAGGATTTTATTCGTTACTTTAACTTCCTTGTGTCATCTACATGTACCTGACTTCACTTTCTTCTTTGTTTGTTTTTCTTTTTTTCTATCTTGTTGCTACTGCTGGGACAAACCAGGAAGAAGGACGCAGGCAGGCCTCTCTCTGAGGCTCTGCTGGTTTTGTCCTCTTCACTTGTCTTCCATAGCTTCCCCAAGGATTAAGATATTCATAACAGGTAACAAAAGACAACAACTGTGCAATGGAATACTGTGGGGAAAATGAGTTTATTTCCTTGGGGAAGCAAGGAGCTGGCACCTCTCTTTTATACTACCAGCAGCTGTCCTTGCACTGTCCTGGGTTTTGTCATGCTGCTGGGCTGAACATGGTCTCCTGGAGGGTTGCAGTTGAATCTGAATGTTTTGCCTTGCAGGTGGGCACTGCCCTGGCTGCCTCGCCTTCAACACTCACAGTCTGAAAGACTGAATCCCTGAATTAGTGCATGGCTTTGAGGTAAGGTACCTTTGGTATCTTTCCCATCAGCAAAGACCACCATTTAAAACCAGTGCTGTTAGTAGAAAGGACTAGGAAGAAGCAGGAATAAGTAAAGAGCAAAAATCACCACAGGCTCCAGGCAGCTGCTGCTAATTATCTCTCTGCAGTGTACAGTTCTATCCTCAAGATCTTAATGCACGGGACATATACAGTGCACCTTATTTTTTAACCATTTTGCCCTCTAATGCTCTATCCGCTTCTGCTGTTGTCTCCAGGACTTACCTAGTGCTGTTAGCCAACAGAATGTTGTAGACATTCGTGAATAAATCTATTCTACCACCTAACGTCAGAGGAAGTTATCCTTACCAGGCACGAGACATGCCAAAGCCAGAAAACTTGCCTAAATGCAGGTGGTCTACGTGAACACAAGAGCTGGAACTCAGGAGACCTTCTGCTTAGCTATCACATCTCTGACTGAAACCCCAGTGCCTTATCACTTCATTTTGTTCCTAGAGGTTTTAAGCCGTAACACACCTTTGCCATCCAAATGTAGTAAAAGCCTCAATGTGTAAATAACAGATCAAATTAAATTTCTGGATAAGATACTAAGTTCTGTATGGCTTTCCTTCCTTATTTTGAGGATGTTCAACAAAACACACCCTTCACTTCAAGAATGATGGATTCAATATGCTTTGCCATCATTTATGTTGGAAGGAGGACTATAATACAGCGCTCCTTCAATTACAGAAGATGGAATCAATACATTTCACCTCCATTTATGTGGTTAAGGTCTAAGTCAGCATGGCCCACCCTTTATTTATGTGGTGGCCTCAATACAGCTCACTTTCATTTAATGGGGAGGAACTAATATGTCTTGCTTTCATTTATGGGGGGTGGGAAGGAGAGAATCAATATAGCCACCACCATTTATTGGGAGGGATCTATAGATCTCACCTTGATTTACTGGGGAGATCAATATCTCAACCTTCACTGAAGTGGGTGGTATGTTGGACTGAATAAGGTTCATCTGCTTTTAGAGCAAATTGACAGAATATGGCGTTCCATGTACGTGGAGATGATTCACCATGGCCTTCATATATGTAAGGCTTGGACACCATATGGTTCACCAGCTAACACAGGGATGCATATAGTTCAGATCAACATTAGGTCTGGAAAAACAGGGGCAGGTTCAATATATAGGAATTGTGGATTCTGCATGGTAGACCTTCCTGACTCAGAAGTCTGTCTGTGCTTTCCCATTTATGAGAGGCACAGATTCAATCTGACTTTATATTTAAGTGCATGGAAGCCTGGATTCAGTGTAATACATCTTCCTTTACAGGAGATAGTCTCAAGATAGTTCTTTATTTCCGCAGAGATAGATTTGGTGGTGTTCTCCCTCATTTACAAAAGCTGGATTCACTATTCCTCAGCATGCTTTATAGGGAGCTAATACAAACTGTAAATTAATTGTAGCAGAGAAAAGTGTACGATATATTCCAGGACCGCAACATTGTGGCAGTCTATCTGAATGTCTGAGAAGAAAGTATTTCACATCTCCTCAGAGCACAGTGTAGCAGAGGCAGTGGGTATATTATATGAAAAAAGGGGAGATGCCATGAGATCCCAAGCAACTTCTACACCAGATCTGCTACTGGCATCATTTTTCTTTGCAGCATCGCACAGTCTGCAGAAATAGCTGATCTCACTGCTTTCTAGAGCTGCTAATTCACGCCTAAAGCTTGTTGTCTTTGTCTCCAAAAGACACTAATCACCATCCTTCATATCATCCTCCCTCAAAAGAGTTCAGAGCCCAGCTGAAAAGAATGGGGCCTGTCCTCTAATCACCCATTAAACATCTGCCTCCCTAGGACTGTTTGCAGTGCTGTGGACACCACAGCAGGAAGCCTTTCATATTTAGGCTCCTGATTTGATAGGAGCTCAGATTATCAGTGACCAGAAGTAAATGCTAGTTGATGCAGCCAGGAGGGTGCATGATATGGGTTAGGGGGCATCAGTACAATTCCTGGAGGAGATATGTCAGAACAGCTTAGGAAAAAATAGCAACCCAAGTGCCCACCTTGCTGGGTTTCTCAGCAGGGAGCCTATGGACTGAAAGGACCCCAGAGATTGAACTACCCTGTCACTTTTCATTATGTGCAGTAGCTACATGGCATACAAGTACCTGCAGCTCCCATTTCAAGGTGAAAAGATAAAAAGCAAATAGAGGACACTTTAATATCACCATAGAAATACCAGGTAGTGAAAACATGACAGTTCCTGCTGGAGTCTCCTTTTTCCTGAGCACCAAGGGGAAATGGGCAAGTATAAGGTGAGGAACCAAAAGCAAACTGTTTTTGACTGGAGTCAGTGCTTCCTTTGGCCAATGAAAGGCTGCAGCAGATTTCTAGGAGGCAGAAGGTGGAATGTGCCTTTTCCATCCCTCAAGTAGCAGGCACATTTATTTTCATTGCTGCATTTCATCAACATTACTGCTTCTCCATGCTGGCTGCTTGTAGTGCTGCACTTAAAACCGCAATAGGGCAGTTTGTGCAGTAGGGCTTTTCAGTCTGCCCTTTTCTATGACAGCAGGTCAGCTCCGCTGACAGGCGGAGTGTGAGAATGTCTATTTGCACGCAAGAGGTATTTCTATTACAGACAGGATAATTTCACAAAGAGTTTTCTTCTTTTCCAAGGCTCTCATAACTCCTACACTCTTGTACTCAAAGACCCTGCCTCTTTCTGGGTTTTTTTTTATCCAAAATTTAATATCAATGTTTCTGAATGTCCCTTGCTTTATGCCCTAGTTTCCTGGCTTTGCCCCTTACCTTGCTTTTGTTTCCTCCTGGAGTCTTTCTTTAAGATGCCCTTCCTTAGACCTCCAGGTAAGCTTCTCTATATTGTCAAAAAAAAAATGAACATCCTCCGGTCACCTCCATTAAACCTATGTAATACTGTATTATAACTCTTGCTAGTCTAGTACAGCAATAAATTGGAGAAAGAATCATTCAGTATGTCAGCCTTTTTTGTTAAAGCTTTCTGAGAAATCTTCAGCAGCTATGGATGTCTGTGTGAGTTCTGCTGCTAATGAATTCTTGAGGCACACAATACAGCCAGAGTCTCCCATCACTACTCAGATGAACTCATGGACTGTGATTTGAAAAAGGACCAGACATGTGGAGAGGATCCAACAGGCTACCTTGGAAATTATTGCAAATTCTAACCAGAAGTGGTGTAAAGCGAGGGAAGGAATAAGAATTACTTCCTTAGGGCAGAAGTGTGCCTTAATTACAGAATGCAAGAGACCACACGGTATGATGATGGGCTTCTTAGAATAATCAGAATTAATATCCAGCTCTTGCATGCTGCTTTTTGTTAGAAGAATTCAAAGTGCTTCACCAGTGGCACAAAAATGATGATGCTTGGCCAAAACCAGCCAGTGTCAGGACCACAAATGGAAACCAGCTGTCCCAAGCATCCTGGGAGAATGTGCTAGTTCCTAGCCATACTTTCTCCCATAAAAGGAATAAGAAATGTGTTCAGCTTCTTGCACACACCAGCCATAAATAATCAGAAGAGCAGGTATGAATTCGTTCAGGAGCCACCTTCATAAAAAAAATCCATTTTCTGTAATTCTACAGACCCTTCTCCAAGGCACTCATGGTAACGGCTGCATGGCGGAGCTGCTCAGGGTATGTTCTACCCCTGTGTTTCCTGCCTCAGCCCAGCATAGCAGCCACTGCAGCTTGGGCAGGGCTCAGAGCAAGCCTAACCTGCACAGAAGTAATTCCACTCACTTGTAACTTAAAGCAACACCAACTCGTCTTCTTTGTCTCGGTGTGAGTAGGTGAGCAAATTCAGTGCAGTGATTGAGAGGTGGTATTTTGTTACCCACAATGTATTTTAACACCTTTTCAACATGAGATGACCATGCAGGCTTTTTGCACTCTTTCATATCTATTTGATTGTGCTTTCAGAAGCTGTAAACAGGGACACAATAACAGTCTTCTGTCTGCACCGAGCCTTGCTCTGCATTATTCATATATTTCCTTCTTGTTTCACACACTTATGTCAGTTCTCATTCAGGGAAAATTCATGTTAAATGATTCATGCTCTCTTTCTCTTTTTCTCTGTTTTTGAGATGGGAACGAGAGAAAAAAAAAAAAAAAGTTAAAAAAAACCCCTGTTATTAGACTTCTCTCTCCCATTTTCCTTCTTTCCTCAGTCACATCCCAATTCTCAATCACCTCTCTATCTGGTCTCTCGATTTTAGTGTGTCTGATGCAGAAGAAAATCGAGCAGAGGAGCCATCACTGTTTAGAAGTCCCATCAGTATTGTCCTGTTATGCACTGATTAATCTTAATTTCTGAGACTGAAGAACGATGCCTCCCTTCTGGGTATCCTCTTTGCCCCTGCCAGAGATCCCTGCCAGGATACCCTGCCAGGTATCCTCTTTGCCCCTGCCCCTGAAAGAGATCTTCTCTTTCTCCTTTCTTTTCCCCTGCCCTGCCCTCAGGATGTTTGCTCTGAGAAGTTTCCAGACCTATCTTAGGAGCATCTGAAGGGTATTCAGGCAATTACTGCAGGGCTTTTCACTTGCCGGGTGCTGTGCAGTTCTGTCTTGCTACTTTCATTACTTGATATTCATATGGAATTAATAGAAGAACCAGCAAGAAGGCAGGACTTGTGGCATTCTGCATACAGGGATGAATCCCAGCCTTGTGGTTAGTCTTTTTCGACATGCATATGATACAGCTAAATGCCTTAACCCTCAGTTGCCTGACTGTAACTCTCCAACATTACATCACGAGATGACTGAGTTGCTAATGATAGGCTGAAGGAAGCAACAAAGGAGAATGGCAGGGCTGGCATGAGTCTCTTTGATTGCTGGCGCCTGTCTTCACTAGCACATTGGTTTGCCCCAGAGGGAAGCTATCAAAGCCCAGGATGATTTTAGATTACCATTTGTGCCAGCGTCCAAGACTACATTTTTCTGACTTAATGTGGCTAAAAGGTTGCAACCATTCCTCTCAGAGCAGAAATCCCTACTGTCATCTATGAATTATGTCATGCTCAACATGCTCTGAAGCACTGCATCCGGGGATGTACTCTAAATGCACTGAGAAACTGAAACTACTGCAGAATGCAGATGACTGCCAGCTAAATAGACTTTCTCACTGGGAACTACCAGTGCTCGCCAAACTGCAGTGGGTGGCCATTGCTTTTCTTGGGGAATGTGAAATGTTTCTTTGGTTCAATAGAGCCCCGAGTGAGACCTGTGTAACTGAGAGATACCTACCTCCCGTGGAGATCCTGCAGCGCCATAGTCAGCAGGGGCACTTCGGCTGCTGAGGGGGCTGTACAGATGAGGGGGCTGAGTGCTCCTGGCAGGGCAAGCAGAGTCTTAGTTTAGAGATTTTTTTCTTCTTCTGGTCCTGAAATATGTTTGTATTTTACAATTCATTTGTTATATTTTAGGCTCTGCTACAAAAGCCACCTACTTTACTGGACTTCTGGAGCAGGAATTCTTGTGCTGTACCAGACAGTTTATTATTCTGTTACCTTTTCTTTGAAATTGGCTCACGTGAGAGGATTACAGGGAAGGTGGAGACAGACCATTGAAGACAAATGGCTTGAGGACAAGTATGCTTTGAGTAATATAGACAGTAGGTTTCAATTACAGAATTTGTTTTCTGGACACTTGGTAATGTTGCTGAGAAATGATCCTTGGTAAGGATTTTCAGCATATGTACTAGAAATGGAGCAGGTGTGACTTTTTGCACTGAGAAAATTAGGGAATAAAGCAAGCAAAAGAGACTGGGTGGGTTTTTTTTTTCTTTCTGATATTGATAGTAAATGCTTTTCATCTTTCTCATATTCTTCCTAGTTAAAGCCATTTGAAACAACATGAAAATTTCCTTGTAGCCTTTACAGTTTAGGCACCCATAAGCACATCACAGTGCGTTTCCACATTGGCCAATTTTTCTAGCAGCATCAGCCGAAGGAAGCTGTCTGGTGCCAAGGAAGCTGTGTAACTGTGAAACTGTGAAGCAAGACACACCAAGAGATACGGGAATCATTTTATCCCCTCCCAACCCTGCCCCATTCTGTGCAGCTTTATTTGCAGAGTGATGATTATCCCAATGGCTGGGTAAATTCAGTAGGGTTTGCCCTTGCTGGACTATATCAATTAGTTCTAATCTCTGTTGCTTGTGATGCACATTTCTGAGTGGCATTTTGGCTCAGATCAGGTGTGGGATCCTCTTTTATTGCGCTAGGACCACGTTCATGCTGGGCTCCAAGAACAGGTGGAATAGTTTCCTGGCCCTGCCTGTCTCTGCAATCCATACACCTGGCTGTTTCTCTGACGTGAAGGGACAGCACTGACAGTTGTGATGCTTTTTCTTTCCCCCCTCCATCCCTTTTTTGCATTCAGAAGCTCTCCAGGGACCTAAATCCATCTTTCACACGCTGCTTTACTAAGCAGTAAAGCTGGAGAAGGGGAGGGGAGGGACTGCAGCCCGATTTCCAGGGGGACTGTACTGCTCATCAAAGGGACTGTATCCAGGCAACCCACTTCCCCTGCCTGAGACAAGCACACACAGCTGGGACTTTGGAAAACTAAGAAGCAGCTACTGTAAAGAGCGGTCTGGCGGGGGGAAGCCATGTTCTTCTGAGCAGGTTATTTCTGCCCTGGCATCAGCATGACATTGGCCTGACTGCAGTAGCCAGCAGAGCAACCCAGCTGCTCCTTTCCGGGTCTCCACCATGAGAAGGGAAAGGAAGAGGCTTGTTCGTCCCCCCCCCAGGATGAGGAAAGGCTTGCCCTGCCTCTTTCAGGAGCCATTCTCCAGCTCCCGTGGGAGGAGGAGAGTGCACTGCAAACCTGCCTGCCTCCCAGGGCACAGTGAGGAGAAATCCTGTATTGTTTGGAAAGCTTAAACCCTGCACATGTTAAGGGCCAAAATCATAAATGGATGGACAGACACACCAGCACACACAGGTAGAGATGCCATGAGGCCTTGGACAGACACACCATGCTCAGGTTCTCTGCAGCCAAGCACTTCAGGAGGTGTATTTATAATCTCTATTTATTGACAGCTGCATCACTTCCTACCAGCACCAGGTGCAAGTTAGTTTTAGATCCTGCACTCCTGCTTTGACCAGTGATTTGGGCCCAGCTTCAGACCTCACCTGATGCTTTACCAGGCAGAAGCCAGGGCAGGCTGCCAGCAGCTCTGCAAAGCATGGGAAAAGTCTCTTCACAATGGCTGTTTCACTTCTCTCCCTAAGGACTATGACCTGTCTTTCTCCAGTTGAGCCAGCTGCTCACCCCTTCACTAGCAACTCCCATCCAGTGGGAAGGTAAGAGATGTGTCCACTAAGTGGAGCTGCCTTGATGCCTGTAGGATGTGGGCCTGGCTTGGACTTGGAGGGACTCCCCAGGGGAAGAGGAAGCCCACGGCCCTTTGGTGAGAGATCCTCCAGGCTTGCAATCTAAGGGAAGTAAATTGCTCTCCATTTCTATTTCCTCTTTTTCTCAGTTATGCTCCAACACTGCACATCCTCCTATCCTCCTTCACCGCACTTAATCCCCTTTGTATACCACAACTCTCTTTATCCTATCTCCCCATCTCTTTTCCTACTCTTCCTTTACCCTCTCCTCTTTTCTCCTCTGCCTCCTTCACGTGCTTTTCATATCTGAGCCCCATCACTCTGTCTGCATGGGCTGGCAAGCCTGCTTAATAAGCAGAGCTAGGCTAGGAGGGGCTCCTACTCGCGGGCCAGGCATTTCCTGACCTTTCAAGTGCCTCTCTCAGAGGAATACCTCAGTTGCCTGCCCTTTGACTTTTTTCAGTGCTTTCTAACCTGTGACCGAGTAGCTCACAAAGTGCCATTTGGCAAGAGGAGAGAAATAAGCTCCGGCCTGGGGGGGGGGGGGGGGGGGGGGGAAAGAGCATAAAGGGGGAAAAAAAAACCAGGGGGGCACCCTGAATGCGCCGGGGGCACCTCCCCTCCCCCCCCCCCGCGGAGCGCACAAAGAAGGAGCCGCCAAACCGCCGAGGTTTAGGTTTTTTTTTGTAATTTTTATGTAGATATTTAACCCTACACCTTTATCAAACATATATGATGGATTCTAGCAACTAAAAAAAACCAACAAAAAAAAAACAAACAAAAAAAAAATCAAAAACAAAACCAAAACAGAACAAAATAAATCAAGTAAAATTCCAACTTCATATA
>JAAGNO010009730.1:9024-45306 GCA_033439905.1 Ceryle rudis | reverse complement strand
GGGAGGCCCAGTGGCAGTAGAGGCCGAAAAGGGGTGGGAGGCGCGAGGGGGGGGGGAGGCGCGGTGCCAGGAGAGGCGGGAAAGGGGGGGGCGGGCTGGGGGGTTGGAAAGAGCATTAAGGAGCTAAAAATAACCATGGGTCAACTCTGAATGAGCCTGAGGCACTTCCCCTCCCCCAGCCCCCAGCTGATGCCGCAGTCAAAGAGAGGACAAGCAGCCTTGAAGAAGTCTGTCTTCAGCAGCAGCTCCTCTCCCTTCCCTCAGGGCATTCCTGCTGCCAGGACCGGGATTGCCACACTTCTATAGAAAGAGGAAAACAAAACAAATGAAAAGCAATCTGCCCCAAAATAACCCCTCTGCCTCCTGGCACCATGTCAGCCACAGAAAGTTTTGTGAATCAGAGATGTTAGGCAGAAAAAGACCTATTAGTGCCCATTGATTCCCGAACCAGGGAGATGGGAGAAGGAGAGGTTAGTGTTAGATTATCCCCTCCAGCCTATTTCAATCAAGTATATTCAGAAGGAAATTCTCCTTAGACCCGATAGACAGAGGCACAGCTCTCAACAGCCTCCCCTTTGAACGCAGTAGCAGTGAGCTCTGTCACCCTATGGGGATCCATCTAGGTCTGATTCAGAACGGTGTATAGAGATGAAGTGCAGAAGATGACAAAGCATCATGACATAGCATCTGGTGTTTGGTAAGATCTAACTAAGGCAATAAGAAGAAAGATAAAGACTCAATATATTTTGATTGTCCTAACCCGTGACTTGTGTAACAGTTTCACCAGCTTGCATGAGCATTAAGGAATATGAAACACAAAGCAGATGCAGGTGTTTCTAACATGGCCAGGGAAATGACAGTAGTACTCCTAATTTAAACACATCACAAATAGTATTTTAAAAACCTGCATTTGAGTGTAAAGGTTGCAGAGGCCAGCACTCAGAAATAAAGAGGTGAGAAATACATGTGCAGCAATCCCATCTTTTACTCTCATTCCCCTTCCCTCAGACCCCTGCCAATTCAGTATACCAGGTGTCCTGAAGTGCTCAGCAAACAAGGACATCACCGACATCATCAGCCTTCCTTACAGCTCAGTGAATTGAACCAAACTTGAAATTTCATGTCTTGTTTCCCTCGCCAGTCTTCATACAGTCTGAGTATATGGACAAGGGATTTAGCACCATTAGAAGGCTTGATGTTTTTTCAAATGCATGTACTACTAACAGCAGTGATACACACCTTGCCAGCAGATTTCACAGCTGTAAGCTGACAGATAAGAAATGTCATCATGCAGATATAACAAATTCTGATCCAGATTCCATAGGAGAGTGCTTCTGTGACTGCATATGCTTTTCCCAGCTCCATCAGTGTTCCCAAGACTCTTCTGCTGTCACTCACTTACTTCCCCATCCCTCTTGCTATCATCTTCTTGCCTGTCCCTACCATCAAGCTGCTACTGCTCTCATGCTCTGAAACCTCATAGAGAGAGCTTAAGACAGGAACCAAGGAATACTAGCCAGGTGGGGAGGATGGAGACAGCAGTGACAGGAAGCATGATCACCTAGATTTTGCCATGTATGGTGCTGCATACTGGGATTTACTTCAAGGTTTGGGAAGCTTTGTTTCTGTAGCTATATTATGAAACAAAAACAGATCAGCAGCTCTGCAGTGGGGAGAGGAAGTGGGTGAGATCCTCAGAATTTTGTGAATTCCCCTCCCCTTGACAGTAAAATAAGAAAGAATAAAATTGGCTATAGAATTGGCTGCTTCCCGTGTGTCATCAGCCTGATGAGCACTGCACAGTCATAGAGGAAAACAGTCTCTGCACAGGAAGTTCAGACAGGCTGAGCCTTCCCAGCTTTCAGAGCGAGGACATTCCCACTGTGTTCCCTGAACTCTTCCCTAATGTCCCCGATGACACCCGTGGACTTCCACTGATAAGATGTAAAGGTGAGGGAAACTGGACCGAATACATGCAGGGATAGAACATGGAGAAGGAATGAAATGGCCCAACAATCATAGTGATGGGCATGATAAGGTGTTACATGAACAAGCCTAGAGAGGACCCGAGAGAAGGATTTGGAGTCTCTCATCTGAAAGCCTTGGGAACAGTTCAGATAACATTTGCCAGGAATGCTATCCTGCTGGGAATAAGGGGATGAATGGAATGATCTTCCAATCCTACCTTCTGATCCTGTGAGCAGCCTAACTAAACTCAGGCACCAGTTTAAAGGTTAGGCTGCAAGATCTTACAGATGCTTAATTTATTGTCTCTTGGGTTTTAAAGAGAATCTTCTAGACATAAGAAAGTACTGTTTGTCATGTCTGGGGAAGTGCAGAGCTGAAGCCAAGTCTGTGAGAAAAACCCTCCCTGGCACCAATTCTATTTTCAGTTCCCAGCACCTGAAACTGGAAGGCTCTAATCCCAGAGCACAAACCAGACCGGCCTTTTCCCACTGCAAGCCCTATTAAGATACCATCCTTGCCTTTTTCCAGAAATGCAACCTGAACTGTATCAGTGAGCAGTCTAGTGTCCAGCAGAGAAGTGTGACTCATTCTTTCTTTGTCACAGTCTCAAAAGCCACGACAGGACATGCCGCTTCTGATGGCAGGAGACAGGAGAGGATGACCCAGAAGGTCATCCTAGAAAAGACTTTCTTCCAGTCCTGTGTTCCTTGCCTTGTGAAACTGAGAGGAACAATGTTTATGTTGAGAGAGAGGATCGAGAGACTTGAATTTGTCCCTGCCTTGCCACTGACTGTGTAGGGTTTGCCATGTCCCTTCTATTACTTTACCTATAAAAAACAGGCAGTAAAATGCACTAAACACAGGGAAACGGTAGAATTCACTGAATGGATAATTGTGATCTCAGGAACAAAGTGTATACCTTTCTAATTAACCGAAAGGATCTTTCCTTATCACCACCAGCCTTTGTAAAGCACTTTGATTGTTCAGAAAGAAACATATGACACACAGTTAGCAGTACACATTATTAAATTATTCATTCATCCTACTATACTGTACGCCAGCATATTTATAACGTGCCGCTCGCTTTGGTTTCTAGGTGAGGAATGCACAGCAGTGAACTCAAATTAATGAAATCAAGTACTTTACACTACATACTTCTAATTAGAAATGTTACAGATGATTTCAAAAACTATATTGTTAACAAAACAACATATGGCTTGCCTTGTTCACAGGCTTTTCAGTGATGCAGTTGGTGATATAGTTTGAGATCCCCAAGACAAAAGATGTTACATAAATATCAATGCAAAAGTATTTCAACAGTTTCTCTCACCAGCAAAAGCCCCAAGGCTTGCTGCATACTTAGCATAGCTGTTTATTTATTACTTGTCTATTTTTATTATCACTGGTTTTAAAAAGTCAAGCAATACAACATATTCATTATGACTACAGATTATCTGATATATTGAATCCCAATGGCTACCTGTCAGTTTGGGTAGTTAATTCCTACCTTCTCCCACTTCCTTTCCAGGATATAATCTGATTCCTCCCTTCCTTAAAAGATGATGCAAGTGCTGCTCTGTACTGGTAAATAATTTTACATTCAGCCCTAAGAATGACTGGATTTCAGCAATGGGATAAGCAATTTCTACATTTTATTCATAAACACTTAGCATATTACAAATTAAAATGCTTCACTAAAGAGTTACTTTTAAAATATTTGCACTTAATGATCTTTATCGCTTCTCTTTTCATTTCTTTATAGTCCAGATACCCTGGTCTTACTGGGAGGGAGGGTGGGTTATGGAACCCAGAAGTGGCTTTAAGCTACTTTAAAACTTCACTAATTCTGGGGCTAGTGGAGGATCTGTTTAGCTCCTGGGCATTGCGTCAGTGGCATCACCCACCCAGGGCAGGGCAGAGCTAGGAGATGGAACCTACAGATGTGAGTCTGCAAGGAATAGAGGAAGAGAAATAATCCACCAAACTAAGACTGGGAAGCACCATTGTGGGATGAAAGGGCAGCAGTTGTAACAACTGAAGATTTCCAGAGGCAGTTTTTAACCGCTAGTTTGAAACTCAACTGTGATTTCCACAGCCACATCTACCAAACTGGACTGAACCATCTCCAGCACAGAAAAAGCCTCAGGGAGGAGACAAAAAGTTTAATTAATTAATGCTCGTAAAATGCTTTGAGATCCTCAGATGGAACACACGGGAGAAGTAGGAAGACTTAATTATTTTTACCACTGATATTATGGGGAGGGTTAACTGCTTCTTGTTGAGATACTATAGCCCTTTCATTCTTTTTCAGTTGGATCTGCTCTGCATGACGAGGCACTTTGGGACATACTCCAGTGGGATGGTGAAGTGGTTTGTTGTTGTTGATGGTTGGATACAGCAAACTTAGAGGTCTTTTCCAAACGTGACAATTCTGTGATTCCATGCATATGGTTTCTGAGACCAAAGAACAGTTGGAAAGAAACGGTGAAATGATAATCTCAAGGGTTTCATTTGTAAAAAAATCTTTTCAGAAATATTTGCTCAATGCAGTTGGACAATATTATGTCAGATCTGCCATTAAACAGGAACCAGGCTATGGCACAAGTAATACCTTAAACCAACCACTGAACTCTGCCTTTGTTTTCTGCCACAGCAGTTCTTTTTCCCTTATTTCCCTTTACATGATTTTGCAGTGGGAAACATAGCTATTAGCTAAATGGCAGTGAAAAATTCATACTGACGTTATCAGAGCTAACCCCCTGAATAAGCACGAGGAGATATTGGCTAGCTTAGCAGGACAGGAAAAAAGACTCAGATCCTTTCACCTCCATGTCACCAGGTCCAGCTCAGTCTAGATTGATAGTTGCAGAAATGCTATTTGACAGCTTTTTGGCACTCCAGACAAAATGAGCTGGGCAAGGGAAGGATGGAAAACTCTCAGCCCAAGTCCCACTGGGACAAGTATTAACACCACAAATGGCACTGCTTGCCAGCATAGAAAAGAGGCCATTGCATTTCTCAAACACATTACTTCCAGGAGGAATAATGTCAGGGCCATGTTAAAGAAACTTGCCCTGTCCTGCATGTACCTTTTAGTCTCCAAAAGTAACTGAGTGCCTTCCATCAAAAAAAATACCCACTTTAAAGAGCAGAGAAGAGACAGTGGGCATCAACCAGACAGTGTTATTTGCAGGCAGTTTCCTGAAAGCAGCTGCTTTTAGGAGAGTGCCACAGGAAAGAAATGGGAATTACTGCTAGTACCAATGTGTCATAATTCAGCATTACTCAAATGCTTCTGCACCCCAGCACTGGATTCGTCCCTAGTTTGTTTGCTGCACAAAGCATAGCTCATTTGGAATTAAACATGCCTAGACAGTGGAAGGTGACTCTCAAAGCTACAGTATCTTAAGATACCCTTGTATCCTTCACATGACACCTGGGCCTTACCTTGTCTTTGACATATTTTTCCTTATGATACTCTGATGAAGTGCCTCTTCAGGTGTTTTTTCAAGTGCTGCAGTCAGCATGGGTCTTGCTGCAGCTGCCCATGTATCTCATGTGAACAAGTCTGGATTTTTTTAAACTGCGTTTGGCATGTCTGTGTGTGAACCACGTGGTGGTTGTAGTACTCTGAAGTAGGGAAGAAAAAGCAGAGCAGCTGAAACATTCTGTTCCCTCATAGTCTGATGGCTACGTTAACTTGTGGTTGTGTCAGCGCAGTCACAAGGCCCATGTGAAATGTATCTCAGAGAACAACAGTTATCACAGGGTATGTCACTTCTACTTCTTATGGGAATGCAGGACCGGCTCAGAACAATGCAAAGCAGCAGCATTGCTGGTATCGCTCAAACAGAGATTGGGATACTTCTCTCCCAAAGGTGGAATTGGCCCCAGCAGCTAGACACAAGGCTTAACACTAAGAAAAGGTGAACAGATTTCCCATGAACCAAGAATTCAAACAGTGGTATGTCCTGCGAGCACATGGTCTGGCCACTTTCTTCTCCTGTTTCATCCTGCCATCAGACAAGGGGAACGCCGAGATCTGTTACTGAAAGAGAACAGAGATAAGAGCTGCAAAATGATGGAACTAAAACTGGGGGCCTGAATTTTCAGCAAAGCTGCCCTGAACTTTATCAGTTGTAATGAAGTGATAATCTACTTTCTGACATTCACTAGAAAGGTTAAACGAGTGAACAGAGAAAGAACTTGGTCCATCTTTGTCCAAAGTTCCTTATAGGATCCATATCTGATAAATTATGTGTTATGTGGGTTAGACAGCCCTGTTTTTTCTAAAAGGTTTAAGAACACATCAGCAAAGCCTCTCTGAAGTTTCAGCAAGGCCCCTCTGAAGTTTCTCGGTATTGCAGAAGTCCAAACTCAAGCAATTCTGGACTCACTATTTCCTTGCATCTATAGTGGTTTGAGTCCTGGATGAAATGGATTTACTCCTCATAGGCTGACAGGATGGCAAATTCACAGGTTAAACTTTTGAAGCTGAGGCACAGCAGCAATAGTCAGGCATAACCAAAGTGCTGTCTAACCACCAGCATGTCAGAAGGGGCAGAAGGAAGGCCCCAGTCACATTCCTCAACAGGGGCACAAAAGCACTTGGATGGCCATAGCTCCTCCACAGCCACATTCATGTGCAGGCATACAACCTTAACACGAGCCCAGACTACAGTTAGACCCTTTTATTAGATGAAGAATTGAAGCATGGAGGAAGAGAGACCCAGATTCAAAAGCTATTTAGACACCTAATGATGCAGATAGATGCCAGATGGTATTTTCAGAAAACACCATTCAGCAGCTAAGAGATCAGTAAAAATCTGCCCTAAATCAGCCTACGATCGCACAGAAAATCACAGGAGTAAAAGATGAGGAGCCATCACTGCAGGAACAGCAAGCTGCTGGGTGTCAGCTGCTCCAGAGGAAGCACCTCAGTGCACACCCCTCTCCTTTGGTAAATGCAAGGTAGTGTGAAGCAGCTTGTGCATCAACAGAAGGGGAATGAACTGTCTCAAGTTTATTGTGGCATAAAAGAGTGTAAATTGATATGGCCCTGCTAGTTTCAGGATACAAAGATGACTTGCAAGTGGAGCATTACAGTTCCTAGAAAGAAACCCAACAAACTCAGAAAATAAAACATTCTGACCTACTTTCATCTCCATTAATGTACTCCTTCCTTAAAAGCTTAAGTAGACACATTCACTTGTTGCTAGGCTCTCAGCAGCAGGATTTGAGACCCAGGGATTCCAGTTATACTCAGCAAAGGAGCATGCTGTGGTGCCCCGGATACAAAGGCCACATCTCTGACCCCCTCCCTCGCAAACAGGCGGACTGATAGCTTGAATGCTTCTGCTGTTCTCAGTTGAACTCAACTTTTGTGAAAGCCTGTAAGCAGAGATGGGTCTCTGAGCACCCAGAACAAAGCCCAGTAAAACTTCACGGGTCACAGCTAGGCCTTTCAGAGCTGGGGGCACCACTGAACTTTGGCTAAACCAGACTGACCAGCTCATCATGAATGAGGATGATAGTATGGTAGAGTATCACTTACCAGGGAGATGGATATGCAGTGGATGAAGGTAAGACTAAAAAAGCAGATGTACTTGACCTCTCTTCCAGGGTTCTCTGAAGACTTTCAACTCACAACCCATCTGAGAGCCGTGGTGACCTGGCCTCAAAAATGGGAAGGCAGGAGGAGATGCACGGGATTTTAACAAAGTACATTTGTAGTTCCACTAGGGCTGAATCCAGGAAATGTCATTGTTCACAGCATGGGCCATGACCCCTACAGCCTGCTTTGGAGGCAGTGACCTCTGCCAAACAGTGACAGAACTCAGCTCTTAGGTTCAAGCTTAATCCTGACCTGCAGCTCCACCTTTTAGCCCCTGGCTTCCCAAATCGCTTTGATAAGACACTGAACTCCTGACCTACAGAATCCTCTTTTATTTCAGTCCTTATCCCCCTCTGTCTCCATCTATCATTTCATCATTCTGAGCTCTACCTAAGTCTCTCACTCTTCCTCCATGACACCCTTCTTATTCCAATACTGAATATTAGTATTAGCA
Organism: Ceryle rudis; assembly: GCA_033439905.1. Lineage (NCBI taxonomy): Eukaryota > Metazoa > Chordata > Aves > Coraciiformes > Cerylidae > Ceryle > Ceryle rudis. The sequence goes on along the minus strand of JAAGNO010009730.1, from coordinate 37,270 downwards.
ATACTATTCTCACCAGTAAACTCCTGCCTAGCTATTGCCGGTGCTTCTCACCCCCACCAATACCTGGTTTTGTTGGCCACACCAATCAGTTAAACCACACCCCCTCCCAATCTAAAATGCCTCTGCTACTGCAGCTCAGGGCTCGCCCTTCCTCCAGCTGTGTTGATGCACCTCCCTCCCAAGGCTCTCGGCATACTTTATTCATAACGGCTACAGCCTGCAAAGATGCTGAAACAGGAAGCCAAATGACTGCTGTGTGACCTTGGGAATGCGGATTCCATGTGTTTTCGAAGTCAAAGCAAGCCATTTCCTTCCCCAGTCCCTCCTCCCTCCACAGGCGTGCAAGCCACAGCTAATGGGAAAACACACAGGCCCACACAAAGCTTTGTGGATGCTAATTGCCAGGAGCTGAGGCCCAGTCATCCTGTTGACTAATTTGTCAGCCGCTGCTGACTCAGCATTCTGGGGGGCCAGTTTCTCTCAAGCACTCAAGTGCATTGCGAAGTAAATGGCTCTTATTGTTCTTTCCTTCCCTTCACTCTCGTGTCTGTGTTTGTGGACAATTCCTGCCCCGGGCTTGACCTTGGCTTCAGCAGTGACTGGAGGGCTGGGATTGCTGTGGCTGGTGGGCCTCTTATTATACCCTAACGGAAAGAACAGGCTCAATGGTGGCAGGAGAGAGAGGGGGGGAACAACTGAGCTGATCAGGAAATAGCATGTGCCCGAGCAAGCCGTGGCAGAGAGGAGAAGGCTGGCCTGAATTATGTGTGTTGTGCGGGACAAAGACAAGTGAGATCATCCAGCTAGATGCTGTCTGAAACCAACATCCCTAAACCTGCCTAAATATGAAGGAAGTCCTCACTGAGCACTGCCTCTGCCCTTTGCTCAAACAGCAGATCTGGGGGTGAGCCCAGACAAAGCCCTCTGGCCAAAGGGAGAAACTGCTGCTGGTGAACTGTGGATGACACGGGAAGAGGCACGGGCATCCCTGGGCCAATGTTGTAGGCCAGAGGACAGACACGTGCAGCCACTTCACAGAGCAACATGCAGTTCTATGCAGCCATGCACCAGGTGTCCCACACCCTGGCAACATAAGGACCTGTTTGTGGAAAAGGTTACCTGAAAATGAGAACAGACAAAGCAGAGGAAGAGACAAAAGATGGGGCCCCTAGATGATTAATGTAGGATGGTGCTCCAAAGAGCGCAAGCGGGACAGCCTATATAGCACACACACAACGCGCAGCCGCCAGTGACATGTATGTGCCCTCACTGCACCACAGCTGCATAAGCCATGCTCACTTCTACAGAGCACACATCTGCATGGAGGTGGAAATGCTGCCACATGCTAACAGATACCCCATATGCACCCCCTTATTTGTAGACGGGGCTTCTGTAAGGGCATACTGGTGCGGCACATCTCTGTCCCAAGCATGCCCATTAGCATGCCCAACTCTGCCCGTGGGCCTATCTCAGTCTCTCCGTGACTGAGTATTTCTATCAGTACTGTGGAACCCAGCTGACAGAAGAAGAGTTGAATATTTTCTCGGAGACTGGCAAGCGGAGCACGTTTCTGTAGTCACTGCGGAGGGAGCGCTCTGCATGCATAATACTTGTTGGCAGAACACTACAGCCAGGGATTCTGCTGGAGTTTCGTCTGGAGCCGATTAAATAATTCATTATCAATAATATTGTGAATTTTGGCAATATTTTCACTGAATAAATATTCGCAAATACATTTCCATTATTTAGACAGCTTTGGCTCTGTCCCATTCCATTTAGTATGCAACTTTACCAGACTTTGCTCTTAGGTAGGAAAATAAGCTGGATCCTGTAAGAAGCGTGGAGCCCAATAAGTTTTAGCCAGTTTCACAATCAGTAGATGGCATTTACCTATTGTCTGTTTGCAAGAAAGAGCTTTGCTATGCAGTGTTTCCCTAACCAGTCTGGGAATCCCAGAGGTGTTTATTAAGAGGCCTAGGCATTTACAATATGTACAACTTCTGTCTGTGCATTTCCTTTCAATTCTTTGGTTTATAGCTTCTCAGTGATTTGCTCTTTTTACTTCCACCTGTAAGCCCTGCTGATTGTAAACAGGCTGTTTTGAACAATTGACTCTTGGAGAGTATCCTCCATGTGAACAACATGAGTGGGTCCTCTGAAGATAGCCGGCATGTTTCTTTCAGAGTCACTGTTTTGAGAAAGCACTAGAAAACAAACCAACTTTCTTCCTCCTGGTGCCAAACCAGATATGAAATAAAACTTTTCAAGATAGTCCTGTGCTTTCTTCTAAACATCTTCAGTATAGCCTCCTCTATTCCTGACCTGCAGGAGTCTAGATCATCATTAAGCTCTTAAAGAATTTGCTTTTATTCCAGGCTTTCTGAAGTTTACCTTCTCCATCTCTTTCCATCCATCTAAGTTTAGTTACAAATCTCTCTCCCTGTGGAAATTTCTCTGCTCTGCTAGTGAGTCTGCATCCTTTTATATGGCTCATAAAGAGCTCACGGACTCCTGAGAGGTTCAGAAGTCTATAATGAATAACTCAAAAAATAATCATTCAGCTGCATAAAAGTACTGAGAGGGTCTAATTTCTATTGAGGACAAATCACACAAATGTGGTCCTTCTAAGCCAAACCCATTTTGAGATAGGATGTTCCAGCAAATCACTGGAAGACTTTTTCAGAGATGAAAACCTTCTCACTTTCCAGATACCTTCTTTATTAAATGCCTCATCCAGTTCATTGAAATCTCTCCATATTAGGCATAATACCAAACGCTGGAATATATCTGATAGAGAGAAAGATAAGAGAGATGGAATTGGGATCTGAATTGTCACACAAAATTACCTTATAATGTTAAATTGGACTCATGGCCACAGTCCCATGAAAGTGGACAGTTATCACAGAGCAAGACAGACCTTTAGTCTTGGCAATACTCTGTGTATTAAGGCCAAGGACAGAGGTGCCCTTAAACTACCTTTGACCCAGCAATCATGGGGTGATGGTTTCTCTGATGTAAATTAGAGCAGCCCGAAGAGTCTCACTGAAGGGGCCTGATTTTTTCTAGAGATGTTGTGAATCAGTCACACACAGGCATAGAATAAAGTCCCTTTACCTTGGACGTGTTCACAGTAAGACATGTGCCACAGCACTTCTCTGTCTGGAGGAGTGAGATCCTCCATAAGTCAGTCTGGGGCCTAGGATTAGGGACCCATCTCATCACCACCACAACACCGCAACCTGAACCTGCTCAACCATCTTCAGGGAGTGAAAAGCAATAAGCTTCTTGAACTGCCTGTAAGTCAAGGGTTAGAGCAGACCAGATCTGTACTATCTTTTATTCCTACTGTAAAACATGTTCCAGTTTTCTAAATAAATGTTAGCTTGTGTTTCCTTTCCTGAGAACAGAGGGTGTTTCTCTTATGCATGAAGAACTCATGGAAAAGGAAAACTCTGCCTTTTTTATTTTAATGTGGGTACTTTCATTTTATCTATGAAAGGAAAGACCTTCTTCAACCATCAGCTTCTCATGTGGAAATTACAATTGCTATCAAAAATTTGGAGCCAAACAGAAAGAGATGAGTGCATGACTCTGAAATGCCACAGTCTCTTTATCCTTCTCCCTCTCTTCTTTCTTCCTTTTTTCTTCCCTTCTCCTCTACCTCTTAGGCCAACATTCTTTTACTTTCTTTTTAGTAGGAAGCAAGGATTTCAGTAACACAAATTCTAGCACTAAAGACATCTCCTGTAAAAGATGTGTAGTTTGGATCCAGGGCTCTATACCTCCCACTTAGCATCTATTTTAGTTACTGCTGACATATCCTTCAATCTCAGCATGGGATTAAGCACACAGGTTACCAGATGATTTTGTCCACTCAGTATAAAACTGCATCACTGGGTTCCCACCCCTTTTCTTCCACTTGAATAAGTTGAAGCCTTTCCCTCCTCCTTTTTCCACTTGTGCTATCTTCCCAAAAGAGTTAAGTAGTGCATTGTCCCCTTCCCCCAGTTGAGGAATGAGGTTGCTAAATTATATTGCTAAGTGTCATTCTGCTCTGTGACTGTGTAAAGTTAAAGGCCTTTCCTGTCTGAGCAGGTTTACAAAATCCAGGAGTTTTGCTGCTGTTGTAGAGGTGCCTAGGGAAGTCTTGGGAAGCACAGGAAATAGCAAACCAGGCTCAGCTCTGCATAAGCGACTTTTCTGAAGGAGGGAAGAAGAGCCTGTGCAGCTCCTGAGGATTTAGGAGACAAGCATGCAGCTTCTTATGAAATAAACCAACCAGTTTCACTGCAAACTGCAAGGGCACCCGGCTTCACAGCGCCCTTTTCGGTACCTTACCATGAAAGAGAATCCCTCAGTCTTCCCTGACACTAAATCACTGAAGAGCAATGCAAAATGCTTCTCCTGTGTGTTATTGTGCTTCCGGTAGTGCAATGCTGGGGAAGGCTGAAGGGTCAGTGGGAATCTCCCATGTGGCCCCAGTTCTGGGCAGCAGCACTGAAGCAGGAACAGCCAAGCTGCAGAACTCAGATTTATTTGTTCTACAGCACCAACCAGCACCATTTTGGAGGAACTCATCTAGGAGCAGTATCTAGGCACCAAAACAACAGTCGAAAACATGGGCTGCATTGGTCCTTAAATCCCCTTTCCCCCTCCGTTTTCACTGAGGGATGGCTTTGTCCTCCTGACTTTGTGTTCCCCTTTTGCTACCCTCCCTACATTCCCAACTGGCCTGCTCACTGTGGGACCCTGCACACCCTCTCACTGCCTCTAGTTTGCAATCTGGGGTTAGTAACACCAAACTTCATCCCACAGGGATGAGCTTCTGGGGCTTGTATTTGGTGAATTCATGTCTACAAGCACTCTGAGCTCCTCTTATGGCTTTGTTAGAGAATAGGAGATGACTGTTTTGGTGGCTGCTCTCTCCCACAGGCCACTTCTCAGTCTTGGGTCAGACTCTTCTTCTCAGTCAGGCTCTAGTGCCCTTTATGTAGGGATGTGATGGTTCCTGAGCAGAGCCTTCCTCACCCAGTTTATTTCTGTATCAGAGTTGCTCCATGCTAGGCTTCCTAAATCTGGTGCAATCCAGGAAGAGGCAATTCCTCCTGTGCCTGCCCTGCTCACAGCAGGTTATCACCTACTCTGTGAACTGGGCCAGACACTGTGCTGCAGCTTTGCTTTTACTTGGGGAATTACATGCTAAAATTGTTCCTCCTTCCCATCCCCCATACCTCCAGCCACAAAAACAAGCAAATGCTTGTGAGCTAATCCTGTGCAGAGACTTTATTAAATAAACACAACTGGTACTGGTGGCTTGTTTGTTTGGGGTTGCTTTTTTTTGCATTTGCTATCTTTGGAAAGCTAATCCTCTGGAGTTCACCCAGCGATTTCAGTCACCTCCAAATAACACTTACTAATAATCTTAATAAATCCATCTCCTAAGCAGCAGCCACTACTGCCTGGCACTGAAGCATACAGAGCACCTCAGCAGCTCTGCTTCAGCTGACATCCTTGTTTATCTTGATTGAAAATGAAAAGGAGCAGCACTTGCTCCATACATTCTCAGATCTCCCGGAATGGCTCCTTTGGGTGGTGTGACTGAACACATCAGTGAAGGGGAAGGCAGTCAGAAGGATGTGACTTGCAGGCTTCCTTTCTTCCTCTGCCCCACTCCAAGCCAGCTGCTGAGCAATTCTCACAAGACAGTGCATATGTGGAGTAAGAAAGCCATATAGGATGCATGTGTAGCCATAAACATAGAGAAACGGCTTGATTTCTATGGGAAAGTTAAAGCTCCCCATTAAAATAATAGTCCTAATCAAAGCAGGGGAACCTGGGGACATACTCTCCACGTTTCTGGTGACAGGTCTACTCATGGCAGGAGGTGGTGTGTCAGGACACAGAGATTCTGTTCTCATCTATTTTTTTGACTTTGTGTGTGAAGTTGGGGCAAGTAACAACAGCAGAGATCTGTCTGCCACCAAGAATGGATCGTAAGCATTTCATGTATCTCAGCCCAAAACTGCAAACCTAACTCTTCCTTGGATCCACAAACTAATTTAGTGTCCCTGAAAACTATGCAGGGCTCTTGTTTTTAACACTGTATTTCCCCCAGCATTTGCAGACCCTTAACGCCTTAGGGCGGTGAGGAGCTCAGTGCTGATCTCATGCTGAACATGCTTCCTCCACTTTGCTCCTGAAGGACTTCATACTGGCACACAAGTTCCTATCAAATGAGTCTTTGCACAGAGACTCCTTCAATAAGAGTCTCCATTTCCTTCAGAACAACTCTGTAAGAGGCACTACTCTGCTTAAGTATTATTAACCCCCGGTGTTACTTATGGGTAAATTAAAGATCAGTGTGAAATGACAAGTTTAAAGCAGACAGACCAGTGGCAAAGCAGGTACCAAGGTGGAAAAAGGACTGGAGATTTCTTGTGTGTAGCTCCTCAGTCTGCACAGACAGACCCTTTGAAGTTCTTTAGTTTAATGATTTAATCGCAGCTTATTATATGCTCTGAAATATCTGGATGATAGACATTATGCATATTACCACTTTAACTTGTCTGTATGCCTCATTTAGCATTGCTGACACTAGAGACAGCTTCCTTATTGTGTCACTGGTGAAATCCAATGCTTGTTCTGGCTCCAATTTTTCTGACTAGTTTTCAGTATTCTCTGTTTCACAGGTGGGAGGGTGTTCTTGGGTAAGATGCCAGGGTCTTGGCCTTGATTACACTAATTGAGGAGTGAGGCAGTTCAAACCTCCACTGGCAGAAACTGATGGAGAAGTTTGTTTGCTGATGTTGTTTGCTGATGCCCTATAATACTGCAATTGGCATGGCAGGGGCTGGGCAGAAAGAGAGAATCCTATTTCTAATACAAGCTCATCCTTACTTACTGCCATCTCTTCAGAGTCAAGGCAAGGTTAAGCCAAACACTAAGAGAATTAAGAGGTTTGCGATTTTTATCCTACATTAACCATTTGGCCTTACCCCTCCGTGCACCCAGTTAGGATTTTATCAGATAAACCATCTTCCAAGACCCCTGTGAGCCATTGGGGAACTACAGATTTTGGGGAGCTTACTTTTGTTCTACTTCCCTGTGTTGTGCTTTCTGAGATTCTGAGTCCTACAGACAGGGACCAAATGAAGGGGAGAGACCAAACCAAACTGCTCACAGGAATTTGCTATGTTGAGGCCCACCATGAGTTAAAAAAAAAAAAGGAAGAAAAGAAAGAGAAGATTGTACAAGAAACACACTACGAAAAGGGGCCTAACTGTGCAGGCAGGATAGATTACATTTAAAACATTTGTTATGGGAGCAAGAGTTTGTAGTTTGATGGGGGAAATGGTAGATTTGGAATGGTATGACTCGGAAGAAAAGACAGAAGACTGTAGACAAAAGTGAGAGGATGGAAAAGAAATAGTCTCATTTTCTTCTTCATTCGTATTTCTAAATTGTGCAGCCCTTTGTCAAGTAAGGCATAAACAAAATGCGAGTTACCCCTACATTTCCGTTCCCCTTAGTGTATAGTAAAGGAAAATTCATCTGCGCACAGAAAGAAATGTAACTCCTACACTTAAAAGGAAAAACACTGAGCAAAGCAGACAGAGAATGACATGATAAATATGGAGACATGCATATACGTATGGGCATACAGCCACAGATACCCGGCGCACAGCCGTTAAAAAGAAACAACACAACATCCATGTGCATGCAACAGACCCCCCCAGGCATCACGAATAAAAGCAGCAATAAAATCCTTCCATTACTAGCATTTTGCACTACCGGGCCAGCTTCACTATAAACAAAAAGCTTCTCCTTGTCAGAGCTGCGCTCTCTGTGCCTGCCAGCCTGGCATGGCAGCACGAAAAGGCTGCCGCACGCTCTCTCTCTTCCACCAGCCTTGAGTGCAGACACCTCGTTCAGCCAAGGGCTGTCTTTGCTGTCAGAAGTTTTTATGAGGTACTAAAAAAACTCAGCCAGTTTCATATGGCTAAAGGGCTGAAATCACTGCCTCTGACTAATCTTCATTTTCTGTTTAAGCTTCCCTTCCCCCTCCCTTTCTGATTGCGCGCTGATTACATGCAGCAATGCAGGGCACAAAAGCAAACTGTATTTTAGCTTTCTGTACATGACTGTACAATCTCCCGACCAGAGCAACGTGTGCTTTTCTCAGTGACAACGTTGACACAGATCCTGAGTGTCAGGGTGGCAGAAGCTGCAGCCAGTTTCCCATACGTCTATTTCTGGTGCAATGCAAGTGCATGAGCATGGGGCTGGATGTATATTTAACTCCACATGTTTTAATCCAAAGAGGTCAGGAAATGGGAGCATGAATGCTCTTGTTGTGGCAGATGGGAATGTGTTGGATTGCCCACATTGTCAGGCAAGGGGCCCTGGGCCTGGAGGTAGTGCTGACATCATTGTCTCTCTCTGGGTTTTGCCTGGAGCTGCAGACAGAAAGCTGTGGAGGCAGTAACCCTTTCCTGCCTGAGCTCCCATCTAGCACGCTCTTCCACAATCTCCTCTTTGTCACTGTTTCTGCAGTCGCAGCCAACACAGCCTTCAAACAAAATTGCTTTGGGCCTGCTTAGGCTCTGATATTTCCCTTCCAAAAGAAATAAATTGTATCAGCTCTTGGGGGAGAAGGTTAAACATAATGGGAGTGTGTCACCTCGGCTGTGGAAAAACACAAGCCCAAAGAAAGCCTTGACATTTATCTTTCAAATGCACAGATAGGAGTGCACAAGGACACAAACATTCTACTATAAACACCCAAATCTACATAAATTTAGGAACTATATAGAAAGTTGACATTTAGATACCCTTGACTCAAGGCAATCATATAAACCCAGGAAAAGGAACAGACAGACTCCAGCCTGTGCATCTTCATTGCTTCCAGTGGTTTTTAGACCTTCCAGTAATGGCTAAGGCATAACTGGCCCAGTTATCACTCCGCTCTGTCCTGCAGGCACCCATCTTTCAGACCTCCTCATGCTCCCCCTTCCCCACCCACACAGCCTGTCTCTGACCCCCACAGTGTCACAGGAGTTAGACAGCAGCAGCTCCCAGGGGACTCAACACAACAGAGGATCAAGTGTTGGGTCTGTAGAGAGGATCTGGCAATGCCAAGGGAGCATACAAAATAAATCCTATAAATCCAAAAAGTCAGAGCACATATAAATATTACTGTGCTTCTATGCATTACTCCATGGCTTTTAGGCTCTCCAACAGTTTATCTCCACCGTCCAGACTGATGTAACAGCAATTTAGAGAATTTGAACCAGCAACACCCATTCAGTAGCTCTTGGGAATCTTTAAAAGCCCCTTTTACTTGTACATCAGCCCTTTTCTTCACCATTCTTCTCTGTGGTGGCATAGAAACGAGCCATTAAAAAAAAAAAAAATGCAGGAAAACAATTTGATTCTGTATTTGCACTCTTCCGCAGAAAGCAATCCCCTAATGATATGGGGTCATCTTCTCTTGCCTGTTCCTTTTTATTCTAGCAACATTAAAAAAAAAAAGATTCTTAAAAAAATACTTGCTCACTGTTCAAATAATAGAGATGGACTAACTCCCCTTGCCCCAGTAATGCCAGAGAATTCCACAAAGCACACTGACCTCTCCTTCACTCCCCCATGTTCTGCCCAGGGATTACAGCAGCCTCATACAGGCTTGTCCATGCATGGGCAGTGATTCCCAACCACTGCAACATCTTTTATGAATGTGATTTCATCCTCACCCACATTTTCTGACTTCTCTGCATTCCCATCAAACCTTTGATGTAAAAGTAACCAACATGGGTAACTCTTTGGAGCAGGAATTCTGGAATTTTACCTATGTGTAGATAATTGTAGAGCGATACAGTGCTAGAAAATAATAATTTGGTGGTGTGTATGTGTGTGTGCATTGAACTGCAGAGGGGAGTAAAAAGAAAACAGTGGTTTGAAGTACAACATACTTAGAATTTTTGTAACAGGATTTGTGAAACTGGGAAACGAGACAGTTCCTCAGTCTTACCTGCAGTTCCTCTGCAGTATATATTAACCACTGCCTGAACTCAGAACCATGCATTTACTTTTAACACACCCATCCTCCTCAACTTCATGTGGAAAGAAGGGCAAAGGCAGAGCATATGCTGCTACCGGCTCTTTGGGTAGCATTGCTGCTGGGACTGCGGCAACAAACACTGGTGAGATGTAGTACATCACTTTGGCTCCATCCACTCTGCTGGGATCTGCATTAGCCCACAGGTAGGTCAGAATTAGAGGAGTAAAAAAGTAAACTGGAGGGAACTTTCTGCCCATTCTCCGAAGCTGCAGCAAATGCAAATTCAGCTCCTCTTGAACTCCGTTCCCATCTGTTTAATTTGTTGTAGAGTGACATTTATATGACTGTATCCAATGAATGAATCCAACATGTTCTGTGCAACACAGTTTGGTGACACATGTATTTGTCAGATGCTTGTATGGATATTTACATATAGACAATGTATGTGCATTGTGCACAGTTTCAGTTTGAATGTATAGCACAGGATGTCCAGACCCCCTAGGTGTCTTCTCCAGTGCTTGAGACAGCTCCAAGGCCTCTGATGGTGACTGGGTCCATAATGTAGGAAAAACTAGCACTATACTAGGACCCAGGATCTGCCTCTTAGTAATACCCCTTTAAGCACAAGGGGTCTTATGCTTGCCCATCTTCTGGCTGAAGCACAGCAGCATGGCGAGCGAGGAGTGTTTTCTGCTGGGATCACCAGAAGGATTTTTTTTTTGCCAGGAAAGGGTTAACCGAAGTGCCCTTGCTGAGCTCTGTGTCTCCTTGCATTCCAGGGTAAATGGTGTTTTGCAGAGCCCGGTTACCTATGGCAACAGCGGAGAGGAATATTGCAGGCGAATCTTCTGAATCACAGGATTTACAGCCCATATGTTTATTCTGCAGTGAAACACTTCCAGCCCTGCTTCTGATGTGAGCTGGGAACCGCGAGAGGGCTTTGCAGAGCCATTTAAAAGGCAATGTGAGCTGCAAGCGAGGCTTTTTTAATCAAAGGCCAGGTTCGAAAAACAGCCGAATCAGAGGAGCCACCAGAATGAGCTCCGCTGTCACGAAGCCTACCTGGAGTCACACGCCGCTGCCATTAATAATCTCCACACAATTTCGTGGGTACATAGTAACTCCCCGAATTTCTAGCCGCAAGCTGAGCTCTTGAGCACTCACCCTGAGCAAATCAGCAACACGAAGCCGGCACAGCCCCGGCTCTGTCCCCTGGGCCAGAGTGAGTTCTCTGGGGCCTGACGGCTCTGGGCCCTGTCTTGGGCAATACCTGGACTGGGTACTGTCCCGTGGGCAGCGAGTGCAAATTAAAGCGTTTGCTTTCTGATGTGTGCAAGTGATCACTGTATGGATGCTTTTCATTACAGCCGTATAAAAATGTGAATAGGATTTTTTTAAATGATCACAACTGGAGAGAGTGTCTTAAGCCTGTTAAGTATTAAGCATATTTATGGCATTATTTGAAAAACAAGAGAATAAATACATGCTTTTACATAGAATTTTGAAATGCCAATGGCTTTGCTGAAATAACTGCATCCCATCTCATCCCTTCTGAGAAAATAAACAGTTCCAGGCCTGGCTAAGCTGTGGGGGGAGATCATCTGGGAATTCAGGAAGCTAAAGGCACAAGCCCAGGAGCTGTGGTTGAATGCTTGAGCAAGGATTCATTTCACCTAACTCTAACCCTCTAAAATCAGGAATCTGGTCTCAGCTCCCTCTGTAGTCAACAGGGATAAATTCAGTTGTTCAAGGACAACCCATCACACCTAAAAGAAATACCTGCGGTCTTGAGTGTGTGCATGCAGGTGCATCTCTGTCGGTACTGGAGACCAGTAACGTGATCCCAGTACAGGCTGGGTGCAGGTCACTGTGAACACAGCTAGGCAGATACGTCAGACCAAATTCACATGGAAATATCAAATTTATACTCTTCTTTCTGGAACTTGAGTGCTCCCATATGTTGCTACTTCTTTACCAGGAAATTTGCAGCGTATGCTGCATATTAATCTAGCTATCTCAAAGCTTGAGAGGAAAATGCTATTCTAGCTGAATGAGAAGCTGGACATTTTGCAAGAGTTTGCCAATCATTTTTGAAAGCACAGAGGCAGGTCATTGCAAACTGTACTTGCTGTAACCTAGGAGGAATTTGCCTTGCTGATAAATATTTAACAGTCACGAAGGACTGATCTGTGATGCCTTGTATGGACACCCTTTCAATGGGTTCAAAGCAGTACATGCCATTTTTCAGGGCTGCAGTTCCAAAGATTTTTTTTTTTCCCCCGAAAGGAAAAGGGAAAGCAAAAACAAGTTAGAAAACAATTGAATCACAGGGCTTCTATGTGAGCCCTCAGAATTCAGAAATGGGCACATCTGTTTAGCTCAGATTTTTGTTCTGTTTGGATAAAAAGAAGACATTTACTTCTTTTCAATATTTTTATTTCCCTCAATTTAGAAAAGAAAACAATCATAATGTATTGATCCAGTGAAATTTATTTGGGAAATTGCTTTGAATCCATGAACTAAGATAAATAGTATTTCATAATATACAAGCAAATGATCATGCAGATCAGAAAATGAGAGAGAGGAGAAGAGTGAGAGGAAGAATTCATCCCTCGGATGGAAAATGAATGGGTTTTTTAAATAGGAGAGGGTATCTGTCTGCCTATCTGTGCATTGCTTTTTTAATGCACCCATCTACTGTTTACAACCATCAAATACAAAATTAAAACTTGAATTTGGTTTGCCTGTTCATCATTACCAGGTTTAGTTTTGTTTGTTTGGGGGTTGTATTCAAGACCTCGTTACAGTAGGGAGATCTAAGAAGCAGTGAGGTTTGCATTATGCAGTGAAATGACTCAGACTTCAGATGATTTGGGTGAGATGGAGGGAGGGGGGTCTTTCTTTTTCCCTACAAATCAATCCTAGAATTTGCCTCGTTCCTGGCTGAGGTCGTATGATTGTAGAAAAAGAACCAGCAATTCTGCTAGCGGGAGGAATTTTGCGTGGTTGAAGAACAGCAAGTAAAAGCAATCTCTCCCGCAAACGCACGTGTGTACGCGTGTGTTAGTTTCTCATTCTCCACCATTTCCTGAAAACGGGGCTTGGGGAAAAAGCACACAGACACATAACATTTTTCCATTAGCAGAGCAAGCGGGGGAAGGTAATGGGTTGGGGGGAGGGGGCGGTAATCAGAGATCTGCTTAGTCTTCATAGAAAGAAAAATGCCTGGGCGCCTGCTTTGCCATAAATTGCATCTGGTGGTTGGAGCTACAGCAAGTTATTAAAGCGACTGCATTAAAGTCGTAATTCAGCAGGTCAGCAGCACGCTCTGCAACCCCTCCTCCACCATACCTCCCAGCCCCATTTTCTGAAGGACCAAACACCGGTGGCCTGAATCAGCTCCTGCTGCCTCACTTGATGGCTCTTCTTCCCTGGGAAGGGAGGAAGAGCAGGGGAGCTCATGCCAGTGAGGTAGTTTGCTTTGCAGAGTCATGGGGAGATGGTACTGCCCACCCAGGCCTGGCAATACAGGAGAAATCCCGCTTCCCAAATTTAGCTTTCCCCACATAGCAGCAGGGTGACTCCCTGGCTCCAGGCCCCTTCGTGCTCTGTAAATTATTGTCCCAGCTTCCTCGCTGCACTGGGAGAGGCGAGGGGGGAAAGCAGTACGTCAGCATACCTTGGGAACGGGGTTGAGGGCAGAGGAATATGTGCTGCTCATGCCCGATCGAATGGAGGGATGGGAATAGAAACTGCATCCCACAAACCCCAAGATGGATGCTGGAGCGGGGGCCGTAAACAGCCAGCTTACTGGAAAGCTCTCACTGTTGAGGTCAGAAGCTGGCTAGGAGGAGGCAACATTTGTCTCACATTTTGTGTTAATAAATTTGAGCAGCTCCCTGCCTTGGCACTACAATGAAAGCTCCCTTCAGATAATAGCTTGTATTTCATTTTCTTTTATACGTAAACAGGCATATACAACAGTAGTGCTAAAAGGTTCAGGAACTTTTCCAGTAACAAGCTTGTGCATGTGTGATTAAAGAGACCTACAGGGGAAAACCCCACAAACCCCCAAACTAAAGGGAAAGCAGATTTTCACCCCAGCCTCACAGAATTCTCTAAAAGCCATGACTTATATTAAAAATCATTTTTGGTTTGGTTTTAAAATGAATCACCTTGCAAACATCCTCGGATGCCAAGGGTCACTGTGATTTGGGTCTGGTCACTTTTTGTAGGTGTGATCTGTTTCTCCCATTTCCAAGGGGACAAAAGTGCCCTGGAATCACCCCTGCACTCTCAGAAAGTGCTCTGGGGCTCTGTTTTTACTGGCCTGGCTGTGGGGAGCACAGAAGGCCAGAGGGCACCTTCCTTTCTTCAGATGCTAACTATTTTCTTAATGAATCTAAGGAGGGATAAGCTGAAAATGCTGAAATGACAAGAAGGTGCATGAGGTCACCCAGCGATGCCAGCTCAAGAAAAATGACAGGTTTTCACTGCATGGTCATGAGTGTGGGCCTAGAAAACAGCACGCAAAAGGGAAAAAGTATGCACAACAGTATTCCCTTAGCAGCAAAGATTCTTTGCTTAAAACAGACATGCAAATGTGTATTTTTTTCTGCAGATTACATGTGTTAGAGACACGCTGACTTTTCCTTCTGGTTTTCCCTAGCAGTATAAATATGTACCTCGTGGAGACTTCAGCAGAACACTGGGGGATGGGTTTCTTCTTCTGCTGCTCAGGCTCCACAAAATTGTCACACAGCTCCCTTGATGCACAGCCACACTTAGACTCATGACTATGAAGGACAAGTAGAACATGCCACTGCCTTCTGGGTCAGGGTTTTTTATTCCCACTGAGATTTTATTATAGGCTTGAGATCCTCTGAGAATTAAATCCGCTGCTCGTCTACAGAATAGATAATGGCAGGGCAAGCTTCCCACATCCCTGCCTCCTGCCAACATGGCTCAGCCCTGACCTGGCTACCATTCATGACTGGACAGAGTAGAGTTCATTCTTCGTATCCCATTCATAGCCACTGGCCTTTGCAAACAAGGAGCAATTTAGAATTCAATTTCATTATTTTTATTTCAGAAAAGAAACCAACCAGCAAACCAAGCAGGAACTGAGCTGTGAGACACTAAAATAATTTAAAATAGATTTCTTGTATACAATGTGTATGGCAACAACTTCCGAGCACTAGCAACCCAAGCAAAGTAAAGACTGAATAACACAAAATTAAAATGCAAGCTATCCCGCACTCACACGGAGCTGCTCCAAGCTTTGTGTGTGTGGCATTTGGCAGGGCCACTTTGGAAAGGAAACACTCTTGTCACTGCAGCCTCACTCTCTAGCATTTACTAGAGCAACATGTTTTTGTAGTGACCTCAGCACACAAGGAAAGTAAGCGCGTGATGGGAGAGCCTGTATGGCTGAAAGCTCTCCTGTATTTCGCAAGAGTAAAAAGTTGAAAAAAGATCCTGCCTCTGCCTACAAACCTATCCTCCCTGTAGCTTGCCCCTCATTCCTGCTTGTGCTTCCGAGAACGCAGCAGCAGTTTAGACGAGCGCAGGCATTACAGCTGCGATTGCTGTATCTGCTATTCCAGATACCACAGCAATGAGACAGACATTCCTATGCGAGGTCTCCTATTTTCCCCTAAATGTGAGGATATTAGTCAAGCTCACATCACACTGCGAAGACGGTAGTCCGCTGTATTTCCAGTGTTATTTCCAGCAACAAGGGGGCAGCAGGGAGCCTCGAGCAGAGCTCGCAATCGAGCAAAAGAGCAGATGGGCTTCAGCTCCTTATTTCCATCCTCCTTCGGGCAGTGGTGGAGGAAAGCCCACTCCTTGAGGAGTATGATACAGCCAAACCCCAGGAGAATACATGGACTCTTACCATGTTTCTCATGCAGATGGACTGGGAGTGTTCTGCTAGGACTCTTCAGTATATCTCGTAACTGTTTCTCATTTCTAATGGTACAAATCATCCTTCTTCATCTAATGTTTATGTTGTTTCACCGGACTCGTAAGGGGCTTCTCAGGATTTACACTGTAAGGAAGACACTTGCTGATCTTTCATATACAGGAATTTACTTTGCAAATGTACTGGGTCTCACAATTCCAGTGAGTTTTAGGGTGCAAATGCCTCCAGGTGCACCTGCACCAGTACGACAGAAGAACCACATATGTAATTTCATTTTCTACAGGATTCACCACAGGGAGTATCCCTAGCAAATTCTTACCCCTCTGGATGCAGGGCTGCTGGCTGTCCACCTTCCTCACAGCTCAGTGTGCAGAAATCCGCTCACGGTCATCTCTCTCTGGCCTCCCCTGAAATGCTGCACTGAGGAACTACCTGTAAAGTGTTCCTGGCACTCTGGAAACATGTAGTGTGCAAAGCTGCAAAAAAACCCTACTTGCAGGGGCATTGCCGACATGCTTGGGAAATGCACAAATGAAAAGCAGAGTGTGTTTATTTCTACCATTCAGACAAAAATGTAGAGTAATAGAGAAGAAATCTGAGGGCAGCTTCTCTTAGCAAACTACAGTTTAGCCAGATCTAGAGCTGCTGTTCTTCCCTGCAACAGGGCTCCTCACTAAATCACAGCAGCTGTCCCTCCAGCGCCAGCAGCAACAGGGAACACAAGGAGCCATTTTTTCTCTTTCCAGCATGGAAGTAATACAGAAAGTCACAGAGCAGCACTGAGTCAGGGCTCTGCGGCACAGTAAATTTCTGAGGCTGCCTGGTATTCGAGGCACATCGTTATGGCAATAAACTCCTCAGCAACATATCCCAGCCAGGAGAGAATATGGAGCAGCTAAAAATACAGCCCCTGCATCTCAAAAGCTTGCACACAGCAAACTGCTGCCTGTGACCTCCATACCCTGCTCTCCCAGCTCACACACCCAAGGCAGGTTGTGATCAGCCCCAGCTGTCAAGGCAAGGATGAGAAAGAGCACTATACATGGTGGTGGGCATTGCACACAAATTTAGGAATAAAACTGCATGTCTGGTAGTAAGAATTTCCCCTTGCCTGGCACATGAGAAAAGACAGGTGGGGTCTGCATTGCCTTGGTGTTTGAGGGATGATTATTTCTCATTTTGCTTTGTGTAGTGAAACACCCCAAAGATTCTGGCATTAGCAGGCACTATAAATCTCGAGGACACCACAGGTGTGACTGGATTATTTATAGCTCTGCTTTTACATTACCAGCTCCAAAGCATCACACAAAGAGGAAGGTAATGAAATCTCCACCTCTCCAGCCGTCTCTCTAATCCAAAGCGGCATTTCCAGGAGCCATTTTCACTCATCTAGGGAGTCTAGGAACAAACACGTTCTCACCCTCCCACTCAGTCAGACAGCCCCACAACTGGCATGCACGTACACAATCACACACACATTCATTCTTTACATTTCTCACCAAGAGATACAAAAAGTCTCATGCATTTGCAGTTTATCACATGCGAACATACACATCTCTTCCCTTTCAGTCACGCAAATACAGAATCACAAACGCATCCTGGGTTAAATTCTATTTTCACTTATGCTATGCAAATATAAAAGCTGAATAATTCCATTAAGATAACAGATTTACAACTGTGTAACTGAGATCAGAATATGGTGCTGACTCTCTCATACATAAATTTCCATAGTTGCTCCTGAATTTGTCTTTTCCCTCAGCCGCCTCTCCGTGTATTAATCATTCAACATTTAAATCAGCCATCCACTTGCTTCTTTTTGCTTTGTCAATGAAAATTGTTCAGCATTAATTACAAAACTCATTCTCTACTGAGGTTTTCTTGGCTTTTTTTCATTAGTGGGTGGAAGTGTCAATTTACAGTCATCTTGTTCTGTCTTCAAAAATACTCCCTATACCAGCTATACTGCAGAATGCATTCTCTGTGTGAGAGAGCGCCTGCAAATGTGCGTGTGAGTTTGTGAATGTGTGAGCTTGTGAATGTATATGAAAGATTGGGAATGCAAGTGCATACATGTGCATATGTAGAAAAGATATGGAGATTGTGTTTGAATTAGAAAGTCTAAATGCTTCTCAGGCTTTATTTTACAGTTTGAATTTTAACCACTTTCTGAATCTGAAGATTTCCATCCTAGCGATACAGATGATTTCAAGTTACAAAGCAAAGAGTTTAGGACTCTAAATTGAGTATCTTTGGTGACAGTAATACAATACAGATCTTATTTTACATAGCGGTAAAATGTCTCCAGAGTTGCTTTCATATTTTATAGTCAAAAGGATTGCACATTCCTGGTCCAACACCCTGTGAAATCCTACAGTACAAAACCACTGTGAGTACTGCAGTGCACATGCTAAGATAATAAACCAGTACGCTGTAGCCAACAGCACTTCACAAGGCAATAAAACACAAAGGCTAGAGGATTTGGTTTAAATGGGAACTATTTTAGTGTATGAATACAGTGAGGCAGAGGCAGACTAAACTTGTCTTTGCAGGTATGATTTTCACAACTGTGAATGTTTTACTCCATTACTACAAAGCAGAACCTACACCAGTGCATAAATGCTTTCCAATCTTTTCATTATACTGAGATGCTGCAACCTATATTTAACCCAAGGGGAGGGATGTACTCAAGAAACAATTCTCTCCTTGGCAATCATTTCTCTTATCAGTTATATAGAAACGTTAGACCACTTCAGCTGCCAACCAGGGATTAGAAAAAAAAAAAGGGGGAGGGGGGGAAGAAAGCTGTATCCCTCTGCAAAAATGTATTATGAAACAACATAAGGTCTGACTCAAGAAATGAAAGTAATCTCCAAGGTGACAACAAAAAGATCAACAATGCACATGCTTTTTTCCTTCTGGGATTCCGGTACGAGTTTGTCCTGTCCTAGTACAGTTACAGTGTCATCCTCTTTATGGGGGCTTTGCTTTATGGAAAGCAATGGTTTATGTAACTGGGTATGCAATGTGCCAACCCTCTCCCCTTCCCCCAGATCTTAATTCTGTCTGGGCTGCTGGCCACTGAAATAGAGTCTGTTCTGTATGCTCTGCACTGCTGAGATGGACTTGCAGTTTCAGTTCAGTTTCATGGAACTGCTGCCCACCACAAAATCCTGCATCGCAACAGGCAGTAATTGCCTCAGTTGCAGAAAACACACCAAGTAAAAGGCTCAGAAAAGAGATCAAGAATGGAATCAATCCTGAACACTGAACTGGGGAGGAACAGGAAGCTATCAAGAGGAAGAAGTTAATATTACCCAAACTATATACATTCTGTGAAAAACAAGAAACCTTCCATATCCAAGGCTATCAGGCAGTGCTTTTCACTCCTGGTGAAAAACTGGAAATTAGAAAGTGTCTTTTTATTCTATGACGGAATGAAAATAAGTAGAAATAACGGTAGTTAGTCAAATAACAGAGCATCTCTCCAATCTAATAGAAGTTGTGCTTTAGCTAAATACTCAGAGAGTGAGCTGGGAATACAGCCCAGGGTTTGGGTTTATTTATTTCGTACAGAGCTTTGCATGTGCTGCTCTTAAGAGGTTAGCATGCAAAGAAAGAGGCAAGACCCAGTTAGTCAAGCCACGATCTCCTTCCCACTGATAGAACAGGAGGAAAAAGGTGAGTGTGATTCTCATTTACATCAAAACCATTTTGTACACCTGGGAGACAAAAAGAAAGGATCTCAAAGTCAAGTCTGCATTAGGGGAGTACTTCTCTGGGGTAGGTAACCTGGGAAAGCACTACAAATGTACTTGGGAGTTTATACAGGCCAGCCATTCTTCTGTGGTATCAGGAGCTGGCTCACTAGGTGAGGAGACTAAAGGAGCTGTGGTCTCAGTTCTCTCGTGGCTCCTCACACGGAGCACAGCCTTCCAGTCACACCATGCAAAAGTGCTTTGCATCTCTCCTTACCCTCCCCTCCTTGCATGCCATTGTATCTTCCTGAGGAAAGTAAAATTTATTCCAGCTTGTCTCCCTTTCTCAAGTAAAATAACCTTTTCCAAGAAAATCACAGGTTTGCCATTATAAACATATCGACACTAAAAATCTTACTAGCAAAGCTATGCTGGTCAGAAATTATCCGATGTACTCATGTCAGCGGGGCTATGGCAAACCTGCCCTTAGATGGACAGACAGGTATTTTGTACCCATAACTCTTTACAGCTCTTGCCAGCATGAAAGAACCTTGGAAGGAGCATATACCGTACCTGGTTTGACCCTGCTTGTACTTCATGCTAGTGTGAATGAGAATATGGAGCTATGAGTCCATATGTGCTTCCAAATTGCTTCTCATCCTTCTACATGCTTATTTTAGTAGCATTTGTCACCCATGTGTATGCAAATAAAGCTTGCAGAGGAGTTCTGAGTAATAGGGAGAAAACAGCCTACCACTGTTTATTAGACTACAGCTGATGCCACAGTGAAAAATGCTGTTGGTAATTTTAGTTCCCTTCCTCGGGGACACTTCCTGCCCTTCCACATTGTTATGAAAACTGCTGGTGACAATGCATTTGATCCCAGTACAGGGAGCTGCTCAGAGACCCATAAAGAAACAGGCTCCTGAGCCTGATTTTTTCTTTTTCTGCTAATCTTCCAGGTCCAGATCTTCCTTCTCATCCATATCAGAGATGAAACTCATGATGTGGCAGAACAAATGAAGCTTTTCTATCCCTTGCCCACAGTTTCCTTCTCCTAAGGTCTCCTAACTTCATTCACAAGAACAGTCAGTCCAATTCCTTTAATAGCCATGAAATCACCTGAAAAAAAAGAATTTCTAATGCACTTAGATTTTACTATTGTATTTTTACACTTTTCATCTTAGGTTTCATTGTCTGTTAAACCTTCTTAGACTTTGAAAGACACACTTCCTTCTGAGTGATTGTGTCTTTCTCCACTTGGCAAGTGTCACATTTTCCTGAGATTTTCTTACGGCATTTAAAGCAACAAGATTTCTGCCCCCCCCCCCCCCCCCTTTTTTTTTTGACTTCTCTCTCTGGGCATTCACATCATTGCTCATTTCTCAAGAAAAATGCAATTTCAGAGTTACTGCCCCTGCAAAATCATCCAAAGAAGCCCACCTACTTCATCTGACCTCCAAAACTGGTGACAAATTTTGCTTTTTCCTTCAGTGAAAATTCTGAGTGATTCAGATACATAGATTCAACTTTTCAGCCACTCTACATATTAGGCATATACTAAATTTGAATGAAATCATTTGCACATGTGCAACTGACATTTATGCATGCAAATCAGGCAATTAGGTACAAAATTACCTGATTTGCATACATAATGCTAGAACCGAGCAAGTAATATGCAACAAAACCATATTCTATTAATATTATTTTCTTCTGTTCTGGAATTAGCTGCAACTAGATTAGGAAATACTCAAGTTTGTCATCACTCAAAATGATTAGTCTATTTGATGAACATTTCTAGGTCTACTGATGTGCTGACCAATTGCATACATCGAATGATACGGATTTTGTACCATGTTTGGTGACTTAATGTGAGTTTTACAATAAAATGTGCAATTCCAAATTTTTCACAGTTAGAATTTGACTTAAAATTCATTTGCACAAATAAATCTTGAGTGCATGAATATTAAAGCAACATGGATGCCCCCCAAATTTGCTTTTTAAGTCAAAATTTGTTGAATTTCCATTGCTGTTTGTGTAATCCGGATGCTTTTTCATGCATACAAATATGGAACTGCTGCATAAGCAGCCGCATATGTAGAAAAAGAAGTCAGTGAAAAAAATCTGTGAAGTCTGGAGGATATTTCCTACAGAACTGGAGTTGTAAGCAGACAGGTCACGCCTCATAGATACCTCATAGATAATGAAACAAGCTTTACCTTGGCACACCAACACCAGAGGGACCTGCCTTCCTGGATGGTAAGTGCATATCCTGGGAGGGCTCTGGTGACACCCTTGACCCTGACCTCTCCTCTCTGGTGGCTCTCTCTGCCTCCCACTGCCTCACTGCTTTGCACACGTGCCAACACACTTCTTCTGGTTTGCTTCCCTTTGTCGTGCTCTGTCTTGCTCAGAAGGCAACTTCCTCAGGCACAGACCTGTCCTATTTGTCTACAAAGTCTTATGCATACTAAGGGGCTTTAGCTGTAGAATAAATAAACAATGACTGCACTTCTGCTGTTGTGTGGAGACATTTTTTCATGTCTCTCGCTGTTCTCACAGGCTTACCTCCAAATTGCTTTAAGCAGTTCATTATAATTTTTAAGATAGAGTCACCAATGCTCTTTTGGATAAGGGCAGATCTTTGGTTCCTGTAATGGCAGTACAAAGCTGCATATAGCAGTCAGCATTTTGTTCCTCATGCATCCCAACGTTTGCTTTCTGATCAAAGATGCCAGTTTTATAGAAGTGAGCTTCCAGTAAATTATCCAGTGGCAATCAGGTCTTCCCCCAGATATTCTGGTACCTTTAATTTAAAACTAGGCAAGACGCTGAGCAAAATGGTTTCCTCACAGTGTGTGCAACTGCATATGCCATAAATTTCACCTGCTACTCTCTGGCTCATTTACCTATCACCAGTGTGCCAAGTCCTACTGGTTTGATATGATTCATCACTTCAAAATTTTTCAACATCCCCTCTTGTTCTTTTTCCTACAGTATTTAATTTGTAAACATTCCTGAAAACATCATGTCTTTGTCTTCTAAAACCTGTGTTAACACATCTTTCTTTGAAACGAGAACATAACAATAAAGACCATCAAGATATTTGACAAGATCCACATTTAAGAGCCTTCATCTTGTGACAACCTTGCCGTTGATTATCTGTTGTCTCTCATTCAGGAACTTCTCATTTTATCTTATTCAGGGACAAATCGGTAATAAGGGACTCTTCGCCTCATGACCTATTGGTCAACTATCTTATTTATTTCCAGTGCCATTGCTGCACTGAAGTTTTTCTGTTCAGAACTATGCAACCATATGGCTCTCATATGGCTTTTCTGTCCATCAGAACAGCTTCAGAGCATCTCCCAAGCATTTTAAACCAGAAAACTCTCTCCCTTTCTTTTCCATCCCTGCCTGCTGAAGGGAAGAGTTTGTCTAGTTTTCGTTTCTTGCCTTTGCCTCTGGCACTTGTTCTTACTTCATTCCCTATTTCAGGCTAAGGTTCTCCAGATCTCCTTGACTCATGTCCCAAAAGAGGTATATTTCCATTTTATAATAGTTCCTGACACCAACCATCCCTTCCCACACTCAGCAATTTAATTTCTATAAGGAAATAAGCAGTAGCAAGTCAGCACCACCTCTGTAAGCTCAAGAACTTCTAAGAGGCACTGGAAAGCCATGCAGGCCAAAATCATAGATGTATCTGTAAGTGGTATGTATTTCAAACTATGGGTGTAAAAAACAACAGTAGTTCTTCTGTCCAAAGTAAGGTGTACTTCATTCTAATCCTAACATCTTCCAATTAAACAATGGTACTTAGAAAGGACTCATGACCTTTCATTGCTCATGTTCTTCACACATATCTACTTGAACCTCACAAATTCCCAAAGAAGACAAAAGCATTTTGGAGGAAATGCTATGCTTATATCATATACAAAGCTTCCTTGATGTATTCACAAAGTACTAAGTGCAACCTGCCTCTCTAAGGACCCATGGACCTGGAGCAAACCAGCTATATTAATTTATCAGACCCAGCAGGGAAAGAGCCAGAGGAATTACAGGAAGGATTAGTAGTAAGAGCAAATTAAATGTGTGATTTTGTGTGGTTTGCCTTGCTGTGGCAAACAGGCCCCTCTAGCTATGTGCTCAAAGGGGGACAAACTGCTGACTGAATGGACTTGGGACCCTGAGACAGAATAATCCTTGGGGAAAGTAAACCAGAAGCTTATGCACCATGAAGTATGTTGACAGGCAAATGGACTGTATCACTAAGAGAAAACTAGAGCAGCTACATAAAAGATAATGGCAAAACCATATCTCGGTGGATATCTCATGTATCTTGATGGATTCTTCTGTTGTGAGGAGGAAAGATGGAAATTATGTTCATCAGCTGCTGCTGAACATTCATGGGGAGTGTGCTCATTTAGAGCGATCAAACAGCCAGGGAACATCACTACCTGTATCTTCAGAGATGAAAATGGTAACCTTGGAACAATATCTGCAGGATCTGCTGCTAGAGCTTAAACTGACTGCTCCTCTGGGCACTCCTCTGCAAGTAACAGGATGGAGGAAATAGAGGTGGAGGGATTGCATTCATGTGACAGACTACAGCATTCTCCTACAAGAGGCAAGGGAGACTGGTAGCTAGCCAAAAAGCTTTAGAATAATTATTAGTCCTACATCAGTTTACAGAAGGTCTTCCTGACAGCAGGGAAACTCCAGTAGCATGCAGCTGGCATGTAAACCTGCACACACAAAGGGATCTTTCACTGAAGCATATATAGATATGTGTCCAGCATATATCCATACGTGCCATGTGCCATTTAAGACATGGGTGGAGGTCTCCACTCAACACAGTAGCTTCCTGCCCAAGGCAGCCAGAGAAAGTCTTGAATAGTGAGTGAGAGGTAGGATGTTGCATTGAGACCAAATGGTCTCAAAATTGTGTGGGAACTCCACTGTTGCCCAAATGAAAAATCAAGACAAGTCTGGTGACTACTTTGCTAGTCTTCCTTAGGGAACAACAGCCAAAAAGGCTTAATAAGCTTTGTAAAAAGAGCTACCCAGACTCTGAGATCCTTAAGCAACAAGGAAAGCTGCTGTATCAGTATGTAGACTTGACAGCCTTGAAACAGAACATCAGTGAGAAGTCTGTGTGGTAATGAGATAGGTCCCCATCAAACCATAGAACTAGTTTGGACAAGACCCTGTGGGTAATTGTGTGTGTGCTGCTTGAGGATTGATCCCTTAAACGCTTGCAGCAACTAATATGGTGAATCTCACAGTACTGGGAAGGAATCAGGTGACTCTACAAAGAGCTCGTTTGAGGAGGAAACTCCGTGCAGAAGGTGAAAACCTACAGTTCCCACAGACCTGAACTGAGATATGAGCACAAAGGGCCTGCTCTGAGCATAGACATAACCTTGCTCTGATCTGGTCCCTTGGTTCTCAGGTTTGAAGAACATGTAGTGGCTTTAAGCATTTGCCATCTTTTCTGGGCTGAAGGACAGACCTGATGGCTATACAAGTGCTGGGCATATGAGGAAGAATACAGCTGCATTTACAGGCTCTGTTGTACCTCACAGGTTTCTGTTAAGGAAAAAAATATTTTCTTCTTAAAATATTAGAAAATAAATATTTAATTTTATGTAACTTGCAACAGTGGGAAGAAAATGTGAGGGATTTTTAAAGTGACTTTAACCTGTTGTTGTCATTTTCAACAAAGGTGCTATTAACAACTGTTATTGTTATACAGTTCTATGGAGCTATGTTGTAATTGATTTCCATAGCAACATGATCATGTCAATATTCTGGATTATAACTCAGAGGGAGATGGGATGGGAAAAGCACAGAATGAAGACTATAGAGCAAAACTTGTCCTTATTATTGCTTGACTCCTGAATGTTCTTATTAGTCCAATTTGTTTAAACAGTGTTTATTTGTAGGTAAGGTTGAGGATCCAGCCAGGCTGCACCTGCCTCCCCAGACATGCTCAAACACAGCCTGGGATTGTACATCTTCAATGAAGGGCAGGGTGGGGTTCCTTCAAATGACAGAACCTTCTGCAAGGAGGAAGTTTCAAGCTGTAACTTGCAAAATATGTACAACACACTACTGTAAAAATCCAGCCAACAGAATAAGGAAGATCTAGGCAGAGAGCTGCAACTAATGATGCAAAAAGCTGAAAGGAGCTGCTCTTTGTATTAAGCATGGGCAGTGCAGTTCTCAAGATACACCGTCGTCTGTTGTAGCATGAGGAAAGACAGGTACACCAGAGCGTGAGAACTTCTGCATCATTTCCTGGTATTTAACTGTCACACAAGGCACTAGACATTCTGTCAAGGATGATGACTAATGAATCTATCTTAGGATGCAAGTCCTCGTTAGCACAACGTGACTAGATGCCCATGGATCACACAACTGATAGTATTCCTGATGGCTACACCTCTTGCTGCCTCCTCTCCAGCAGAAATGATGCAATGAGCCCAGCTGAATGAGTACAGTTGAATGAACAGAACTGACTGCAGGGGAGGGGAGAGGAGGGAGAGAACCACTCACAAAAAGAGCCCACAGCAAAGGTTTGCCAAAAATGAGTATGTATACTTACCAAGGTACAGCTCTTGAAAGTCTGTATCGTTTTGATAAGATACATGGCATAAACTTTTACTAAAGGAGGTGGGATAAAACAGATGCGCCAACTGGCCTTTCTTATCAATGCAGCCTGAGTTCTTCAGGGAGGTATTATCTTTACATGTAACAGGGAGTCAAGCACATCAACAACACTGAGCAAGGAATAAAGATATTCCAAAATTACTGCTGCAGGAAGGCAGGGGCTCTTTCAGTTGTTTTAATCCTAGATGGCTTGTACCTTCTATTTTTATTTTACAGAAATAATTTACAGACACTGAGGAAGAGACTTCTATGAGAAAATGTCTAGCATATGACACCAGATCAAATAAACCTGCAACATCTTCAAGTCAGTGGCCTATATTTTTCAGCAGCAGACCAGATATTCAGGCTTCCCACTCCCTCCCTAGTTCTGCCCCTAGCTCCTACACAAATCAAACCTATAAAAGTGCGTTGTCCTTAACCCAACTCCGTGCCAGCCTGGACATGTTCAGATGAAAACCTGGGCTATGCTATGATATTTTCTCTTGTTAACATTACGCACGCAGTGAACAGTAAGATTGCCTCAGATAGGTCCAGAATATAGCAGTGCAAAGCAACCCCCCTCCTATCTTTGATTTGGATGTGCTGTGCTTTCCATCATAGCCAAAGGGGAGCTCCTACCTCTGACACACAGGTATGCACTCTCCTTCACCCCAGCCCTTGGTATGTTGCATCAGCAAGAACAGCAACAGCCGCCAGCCTTGGAGCTGAGCGAAGGACGCAGGCTACAGGCAAACGGCCTGGGACTGAATGTTGTTGTTCCCAAACACCTGTATCGTACAAGAGCTTTTGAGTTCAGCTGTACACAGTCATTGTAACAACACGCTTCTATCCCAGAGGGAGACTAGCAGTTGGGGCAGTAACCGAAGACTACATACAATCTCCCTCATTCTGATAGGCATTTGCTGTGTGGCCTTGGCTAAAACACTTGAGATTACCCATCTGGAAAACTAAAGTAGTGACTTCAGGAGTAACTTCACCCTTTCCTGGACACAGTCCTCACGGTTAGCAAAGTCCCAGCCAGCTTTGCATAAAAAGTCCTTAGTTATGGAAAGGCAAAAAGTCTTTTTGGATTAAAACCAGACCTGGGGCTGCCCCCCAGGAGAAGCACCCAACCCTCTGCCAGTCTTCAGCAGCCCCGAGGCAGAAGCAGGCTGCTAAATCAGTGATTTGCCAGAGGAGCGAGCGGAGGCTTGCAGCAGCATGGCTGCTTTCTCTGCACATTCCACCGGTGACGCTGCTTATTACCCAGCATGCAGATAACCCTGAGTCAAGGCTTTGGTATGAGCGGCGCTGCCAGGAGCTGCGTGCTCGGAATAGAGGGTTACAGTTTAAACCGAGGTGAAGCACCGTCCCCAGCCAGCTGCACCCTGCCTGCCTCCCCTCCTCGACTGGAGACAGCCACCTATTTGCAGAAAAGGAGCTTTCCAGTCCCTCCCCTCCACCCCACAGCTCACCCAGGGATCATTCCCATTGAGAAGCTCTCAGCCTAATAGTAATCCCGACGAATTTAGCTGCTGCTAATAAATCCCACCCCTCTGCCCCTCCCAACCTGCCTCCATGCAAATCCATTTGTAGGTTACTTGAACAATAGCGGAGCTGTAATCAGCCCTCCCCTCTGGCAGCCTGCAGGGAGGGAGGGGAGGAGGATGATGACAGTGGGGAATTCTGCCCGGCTCCTTGAAGCTGCACAGACATGTTTCATGTCCCCATTCCCATCCTCTGCGCAGAGGCAGGCGGGCAAGCGAGGGATCACATGGCCGTCTAGGCCAGGCCCTGGCCAGCGGCGATTACATGCCGTGGCAGCCCAGTGCCCCCTCCCTGGCCTGGCTCACCCCGGTTCGGTTTAGTTCACCAGCCCTCTGCCTCTGGCACACCAGCATGCCAATCTGCTAC
>JAAGNO010009727.1:0-34967 GCA_033439905.1 Ceryle rudis | reverse complement strand
GTGACGCGCGCTGGAGGGGGCGGTGCCCGCGGGCCGCAGCCGCTTCCGCCGCTGCTGCCCCCGGCGGGTGGCGGGTGCTGCTCTCCCCCGGCCCGCGGGGCCCGGTGCTCGGCCAGCGCGGGTCGCTTTGTTCCCGCCCGCTCTGCGCGATAACGATGCAGCGGGGCGGCGTTGCGGAGGTGGTAGCCCTTGCGTGTGCTGCTCTGGACCGCGCAGTCAGTCCTGCCCGTGCGGGAGTGAAGATGACTGCAGCAGTAAGAGCCCCTTTGCCGGCTTCTGTCGGGATCCCCTGGCTGGCACCATAACCCAGAGGCTCCTCACCTTCTCCAGTTACCACACAGAGGTGGAGGAGAGGCTGCTAATGCCCCCCAGGGCATTAGTTGGGGAGGGGAAGTGGCTATCTCATTTTTCTGTGACAGGACAAGCTTAAGACGGCCAAAGCTGCACACTCTCCCCTGCCTTTGAAGGAAGATAAAGCTCTTCTGCAAATTTGGCTTTAGCTTGGACGTGATGAAACTCAGAAGCAGCAGAGTGAGCACCAGTAGTGATGTAGTCATGAGTGACTTGGAAAGCAAGGATTGTTTCAATTCAATCCGTAGCCTTACAGCGATTTCCCCGCTAAACAAAGCTAATTCCGTGCTCCATTCTAAGAAACATCTCTTAATGTGAATTCAGAACCAGTTCTTGGATTCTTATTTCTAGAAAGGAACTGCTTTAGCGCTCAGGTACTAATCTGGAGGTGGAGATGATGCCATCCTACAGGAGTTACATTTCCTGCCTATTTATATTAGTTCAAGAAAGGAATTGCTTTAGCACTTAAGTGCTAACCTTATGGTGGAAATGGTGCTATACCAACACAAGTTGCATTTACAATTTGTCTGTAGATTCTTTGTTCTCTGACAGTTTAAGCAGGAAATAAAAAGGCCCTCTTTGTGGATGAATGTGTACTCCTGCGATACCAGAAAGACATCCTTCCAAAGATATGAAGGTGTTGGTTTTATAGCATATGCTGAAATTCAGATTAGAAGCATAAAATCAGTATGTGAGGTAGGTGACCTCTCTGAAACTGGGAAAAATCATTAGAAATGCTCTCAGGCAATTTGAAGGACAGATAGAATTAATACAATGTATCTAAGATATACAATAATTAGTTATTTCTTTAGGCTTGACTTGAATGACAAGATTGCACGGTACCTTGCCCTGCAAGTCGCTGTTCAGCAGAGGTCCCTGGCTGTGTACAGACGTTCTGACCATGACAAGGAGTTCCATCCCATCATGGGATTTTTTTTCTAAAGAAACTGTGTTGGACTCTGATTTGAAGGTTGAGAAAATGAGGCTTTGAGCACACGTGCAGTTTGAAGCAATAGTATTTACAGTTTGGAAAAGCACAAAAGAAGAAAATGCAGTTGTATAAATCGAGGTGTATGCACAATACTGCCCAAACAGACTGTAGGCAGGGAGCTGCATGATTCTTTCCACAACACATTGAAAAAAAGCCTGATGAATGGGCCATATGCTAGAGAATTCTGCAGTGTGACTGCAGATACAGACACTGGTCAGAGAGAAAACATAATCTTAGAGGTAATTGTTGTGGTTTAACCCCTGCTGGGGACTAAGCAACACCCACCCCTAGCAGGATGGGGGAGAGAATCGAAAGGGTGAAAATGAGAAAACTCACAGGTTGAGACAAAAATAGTTTAGTCAGTAAAGCAAAAGCCGCACACACAAGGAAAGCAAAGCAAAACAAGGAATTCATTCACCACTTCCCATCATCAGGCAGGTGTTCAGCCAGCTTCAGGGAAGCCAGGCTCCATCACGTATAATGGTGACTTTGGAAAGACCAATGCCGTCACTCCAAACACCCTCCCCTTCCTTCTTTTTCCCACAGCTTTGTATGCTGAGCATGGCATCATACGGTATGGAATATCCCTTTGGTCAGCTGAGGTCAACTGTCCCAGCTGTGTCCCCTCCCATCTTCTTGTGAACCCCCAGCCTACTCGCTGGGGGGGGTTGTGTGAGAGGCAGAAAATGCCTTGACTCTGTGTAAGCTCTGCTCAGCAATAACAAAACACCCCTGTGTTATCCAGCACAAATCCAAAACATAGCCCCATACCAGCCAGAGAAGAAAATTAACTCTATCCTAGTTCAAAACTAACACAGTTAATAAAAAACCATTTCTGAACAGCAATTCCTAAAACAGATCATCTTTTATAATTACACTAACCTTCTAAAATAATGTATGCATACATATGCATATATAGTATAGTAAAATATTAACTATATAGCAAAGCCATGTGCATAGATGAGGTATATCAGGCAATAACCGACATTTAAGTATTTTACAGAGGCTCATGTCACAAACAGGATATTTCATCAGTCCTTGTCAACACCGTTTCAGTGAAAATGTAAATGTATTTTTGGTGTACAGAAGTTTGACATATAAGTCCATCCAGAGCTGACCAGGCATTCTGACTCTCTAACATCTTAACCTCCTTAAACTATCAAAAAGGGAGATGAGAAGAGCATTCCTTAAACACAGGAAACAAATATATGTTAACTGTGCATTCTTTGTAAGGTTATGTGTGAGCTCCTCTGGCAATTAAAGGGTAAGTTCCAATGTCACTTTCCTGAAATCTTCCATCACGGATTGTTTTCGATATCCAAGCCAGGTGTTTTCTGAACTTCAAAAGCAAATTTCTGTGGGAGCCTTTAATGAAATTCAAATGATCAAACAACCTCTGATGAATTGCTGTTATTTCTTAATCTACTTCCAACCAGAGTTCAAAAGCTGTTCTCATGACAGCAGGTGCTGTTGCAAGGCATCTCTGTGGGGCTCGTGTGCTGTATGCCCGTGCCCTTACTAAATGTTAAATCCACTAAGAGAATGCTGGCAGAAATGATATTATGAAATAGTCTTTGGCTAGTCTAAGCCCACAGAAAGAAGACCCACTCTACCTCTGGAAGAACCACCTAGATGTAGTATTCTTGCCTGTGATGCTGAATACTTCTGTCAAAGAGCTACTCTGTAAAATGACCGTAATAAATTTGGATTTAATATTCTTGCAGCAGCAACAAAACCAAAACATCCACTATTGCTGTGCTTCATTTCAAAAAGGGAAATTACATAAAAATGGGGGCACTTGTTAAAAAGGAATTTAGACTAGAGTCTTCACAGGCAGCACTGGGGCTAGTTAAAGAAACTGTGGTGGATTCTGATTTGAAGATCGGGAAAACCAGGTTTTGAGTACGGATGAAGTGTTACCTCACTTTTCTGTCAGGATTGCTTCCAAACTTCATTTCTTACACAGATCATTCTTCTTTTGTTACCACTGAAGTGAGAACTTCAGAATGCCTTTTAAATAGAAATAACACTTTGTTCAAGCTCTTCTCAAGTACTTTTCAACACTGGAAGTAGGACCATGAAGCAATCTCTAATGGCTCTTAACCATAAATTCCTTATGCAGTGGTCTCCTGTTGGAGGTGCTATTTTTTCTTCTGTCACCACATTTGTGTAGCTACCTGAGATTAAAGAAATGAATGTGTGGATACTTCACTCGTAATGCAGACGAGACATGCTCATCTACATACAAAACATGCAATGCAGGAAGTGACACATAACTCCCATATTTGAGAAAGATGGCAATAGAGGAATTATTTCTGGGAACCCATTCTCTGTCTTTAGCAAAAGCTTTTAATAAAGTCTTTAATATTTGGACTGATACATATGTGCATCAGAACAATCTGTTTAAAGAAGCCACAGAAAGATCAGCAGAAATGGTAATAAAAACCATGGGTGATGAGAACACCATTTGTTTTTTGACATACTGCTGAATGTTCAACTCAGACTTCTTTTCACGTCCCACAATACTGAGGATTACAGCTCTCTTCCCAATTATGCTGTGCATATTA
Organism: Ceryle rudis; assembly: GCA_033439905.1. NCBI lineage: Eukaryota > Metazoa > Chordata > Aves > Coraciiformes > Cerylidae > Ceryle > Ceryle rudis. The sequence continues at coordinate 31,058 of JAAGNO010009727.1, read as the reverse complement.
CATCAGCTGAGTTCACTCTTTAGACAGATAAACTCACCCCGTGTGCCATCAGTGTTCAGAACGAAGTGCTCTATTTTGGCCAGCCATGAGAGGTGATGGTTGGTGGCCAGTTCCAGGTCATACAGTGAAGTTATGAGAAGCTGAATAGATGTCATAGAAGGTAACAGGATCTACAGCAGCGCTGTGTTGGCCAGTGGAAGGCTGCCTCTGACAAAGTTCAAGGGAGGCAGACTGAGGGAGGCAGCGGCTGGGACAGCAGGGCCAGGGCAGATACTAGAACTCTGGCTTAAAACTCCTGCAGAGTTCATAGAGCATTCATTTCGTAACGAGAAATAAAATAGAGTTTTAATAATGACAGGGGTAGAGCAAAAGTGCCAAGCGCACAGATTTGAAAAAGTTGATCTTCGTGCTCTATATTTTGCAAAAAAATGCCCATCTCCAGAATGTTCTGAGCGCTGGCATGTCAACGGCTGTAAAAGCTGTGAAGGCCACTAGAGGTCATTCAACGAATAAGAAATAACTCAAGCTTACTCGGGTGATTTCTTTATTTTGTCCGGGGTTTTTTTAATTACCGTTTTGTTCTTTGTCATTAACAACATAAACCGTTAACTTTACAACAGAGCTAAGTGCTACATTTCTGAAGATAACTGACTCTCCATGTACGCTGTAGGCACACAGTGACTGTAGGTGGCCCTAGGTGACTGCTGACGTTTTAAGGAGTGCTAGTTAATTTGATTGGGAACTAGACATACACCTAGAAACCTGAACACTTTGCTGTGTGCTTCTCTGTGTCTTTAGGTAAACTGACACCTGTAAAAAATCTGGTCCTAATTCCAGTGCTCAAAGCTTCAAAAGTATTTACCTATATGACAGGTGTCTATTTTCCATATAACCTTGTCTATTTAAAAATTAGGTGCTATATAATTTCACTCTGTCTTTGAAAGATACAAGGAAGGACAGGTGTATTGTTTATTTAAACACTGGGAGCAAGACTGAGAAACTCAGAGAGGGATCTCCAGTGAAGCGAAACTCGAGTCAGGATAACTTTAAAGGTGTTTTCTTCATTCCTATTAAAGTCTGTTTAACATTCAAAGAAAACTACTTTTATTTCTTTCTATTTCCACATATCTGGATTGTGGCATTATATGGGGAAAAAAAATCCTATTACAAAACTGTAAATAAACTAAACTTGGTAAAATCTCTGGGATTATGAATGGAATAGAAGGTTACCAGGCAGGAAGATAGGAAGCTGCTTAGAGAAGAAAATTGGGAGAAGGATGAGCAGTTACAGCTCCTGTCAGGTGATCAAAAGATGAAGAAGAGATACGTAACAGTTCTTACCCTAAAGCCAAAGAAGGACCAGCTCTTCTTAGCAATGACCGTAGTAGAAGAGACAAGCTGAGAGAGAAAGTGACTATGAACTAACAGTTAGCTTTCTTAGGGATGAGGACACGCAGAGGACTTTCACACTTGTCAGCAATCCCAGGACATAACACCCCTAGGACTGTTTTTGCCAAATCACAACTGGTGAAAAGGAAGTTGCTTCCAAGAGTGAATATATTGTGCATAAAGATTTGCAAAGTAATTTCTAATGCCACCGTGCTGTTGAATTGCTTTCTCACCAGGTACAAGTATTCTATCACTTTCTCTTTGCTACTCACTACGTACATCATTTAACTTAATAATAGTTTTTATCATTAGAATAGAAACACTTTTTTTTTTTAATGAGGAAAGATCTTTCTCAGAAATATGTATAATACAATTTTTTCTTCAGTCATTTGATTTGGTGCCAATGGGAAGTGAGCCATTATAGAGTGCTTTTCAATAACTTAATGCTCTCAACATGCAAATCCACCTTCTAACGAGATGTTTAGGAGAAAAAATATCTACTTAATCTTTAAAAGATTTTTTGGCTGCTAAATAGAGGACAGTATTGCAAGCACACCTACCTGTCAGAAACAGCTGTAGCAGCCTGACTGCCAGTGCAATCACAGCATGTTTTTAGAATCTAACTGATGGTTACCCCAGGAATTATTTCTTCTAAGAAATCTTCAGAAAAGTTATTTTAGTTATTTAGTTTTGGCTAACTGCTTCAGTCTCCAGTGGGATGCATCACCAAGCAGAGTTATGAGCAGAGCTGTTGCAAGTCGTCTTGGTGACACTTCACACCCGGAGTTGGTCACTTAGGGCGCTCTCTCTTTCGATTAAAGGTGGCAGCAGCCACTGTCAGTCAGCTGGCTGGTTACTTAAGAGGTAATTTGGTTCCCAAATAGCAATTTTTCTGTGACTCAGAGAGATGCTCAACTCAGCCTGACTTTAATGTGGCTTTGGTCAGAGTGATACAGAGAAGAGGCTGTGAAGTGTTTGTGCCCTGATCTCTCACTGACAAGTAGAACAGATGATTAGTGTACTTAATAAATCAAAAGGAGCTGAAGATTTTAGCCCTCTTGAAAAGGGCTAATCATTTTATACCTTTTGATGTCCGGGAACAATACTCTTTGCTAAATTGATAAACACACCAGAAAATTGAAATAGAAGGAAAACAACAAAAAAAATGCCTTCAGTTTAACTGTTCTTTCCTGTTGGCACAGTCAGTTTTGGCCAGTCCTATTCATCTAATCACTTTGTCTCCTCTCTGTCTCCTCAAAAATTCTCTCTTATTACTACAAACAATATTAAAAATGGGAGGGAGAATTTTACACAGGTCTCTGAAACACAGACTTTGCAGATCTTTTCAACTTTGCAATCTCATTGGAGTAATCTTTTGAGTCACTAGAGGTCCCTAACCACAGAGCTAAATGACATCCAAGGACCACTCCTCGAAAAGGGTCTGGAATTATTGTTCATGTCTGAAAAAGACTGCACAACCTCTTGGGCAAATTCTTCAGTGAGCACACAAGATGGGACTGCATCAAGAATCTGACATTCCATTCAGTGACAGCAGATAATGTTTCGAGGGTGGTATCTGTGTGTTCAGCAAAGCTGCAACTTTGAACTGGTGGAAGAAATCCTGAAACACATACCCCCAAGAATGACACCTCGGAGGCCTTCACAGTAGGACATATTGAGGCAGAAGAAGAATAAAATGAGCTCCTTCATCATCATGTGAAGGATGGGGAGAGAAAAGGAGACAAAGAAACTAGGAGAGAAGCTGTATATCTGGTGGGAAAGTTTTTCTGAAACCTTAGCCTGTAAAATGCCTCAATAAGAATGAACTATTACTCTGTGAGCACTGTAAGCATGTGTCCTTATCATGAATCTTTCTTTGTTGTAGTATCTTTCTGCCATAAACACTTCTAATCATATCAGGCTTTCTGCCCAATAGCAAATGGTTCAGTAATGTAGAGTCCAATCAGATAAACTGGATGACTGTTAAATATTGTTATAAATATACTGTATCTATGTGGAACACATTTGTACTCATGTAACTATTACAAGGATTTGAGTAATTTTATTATGAAGTCTGTTTATCTCAGGCTGAAAACACTGATTGCAAGCGCATACGTCATTTTTTACCTGCATTTTGAAGCAGAAGTCCACGGGAAGTTGGCATAAGATCATAAAGTTTTGGCTATTAGGTTTTGGACAATGAGATGCTTGTATCACAACACGCTGTTTCTGGTCTGAAGCAGGAGAAAAAGATGGGGCATTTAAGCTACAGATCACCTGGCTGCATAAGGTCATGGCAAAGATAACGAAGTCTTATGGAAGAGGGGCTGAGAACTTAAAAAATAACAACTAACCTACATAGGCATTTTCACCCAAAGCAGGTACAGCAATTGCAAGTAGTCCTACACAATGAACAGATAGGCTTCTAGTCATTTGAAAGAAAGAAGTGCATTGCATTTAGATACTGTTTTCTAACCAATAAATCTGCTACCTTGTAAGTAAAGACAGGTCATATTTTAGTTCTTTTGCTGCTCGCCAAGTCTTTGCCTTCAGAACTATGTATGCCCAAAGAACTAAAAAATAGCGCACAATGTCCACACAGATTAAATTCTTCTTGCAAGTGTGCTTAAACAACAAAGAGCCTGAAGAAGCAACCATGGGCACAGTAGTCAGTTTGCTGAACTGTATGTTCAGTTTCAGAAAGGAGCGATAAAGTTTGCACCTCGCAGTACAAACACAAATGAAGCACCTGGAGTTTCTTCGGACTCCAGAAGTTTAACACATCCCAGGCCCAGTGGACTGGGAGCAAACAGCACAATCTGGTGAGTGTCCAAGGGACAGACTGACCTCGTTTGTACCAGCGTTAACTCATGTGTTACATTGTGTTTCATTTAGTCATGACAGATGTGGCTGCAGTTTATGTGGCATTTCTAAATCTTTATAAAGGTTATGTCTGTATATGGCCTTTAAAATCCACGGTATAGTATGCATTCGCTTACATGTTAATTCACTCAAAGGACTCAAGTAATGTCCAACAGAATGCCTAGCAGTATATAGGAATCTTAGGAGATTTATTATTGTGCTGGATATTTTTTTTTGTAGTAACATTATTATTCAGAATTGGACTGTAATGATATAAAATACAGCCATGCAGGAAAAAGAATGTTTCAACAGTATGCTCTTGTTCTCTAGAAAATTGTGCTGCAGAATCATCTTTCAAGATGTTATGAGAGAAAAATAAAGCTCACAGTAATTTGAAAAGAAGAGAACATTTGGATAGGAAGGACAAAGAAGCAGAATGGAAGAAGTTAAATAAGGTAGAAAACAAAGAAAGCTTTGAATTTGTAAAGCAAGGTGTACCTCTGGCAGAATCATCACTGTATTCATATCCAAATTTTCCTTTATACAAAGCCTCCCATTTCAGTCTTCTGTTAGTCTGGAAATAAAGAAGATGATCAAGATGAAATTACTTGAAATGCAGGCATTCATATATAGAGCCATCCTTTCAAGAAAATTGTTCTTCCCAAGTAAATTTTAGAGACAAAGGTCAGTGCTCCATAAACATCACTGCAACACTTGCAGTGTTTACACATTCACTGGTGATTTAGAGTAATAAACACCATGGTTGTTTTGACTACGAAAACCAGTTACAGGTAGGTTTAGCTCACCACATGCAAGCTCAATCAGCAGTCAATCAACAGAGTGCTACCTAAGTTCTATCTACAGCACAGAGGGGAAGAAGCATGAGGATTAGTTGACGAGATTCTAGGCCAAAATGCTTCTACATAGAGCTTTAACTTGAATAATGCACCTAAATAATCATACTGACTACCTTGTGGTAAGGCAGCTTTAAAATCCTTCCCTGTATGAGCTGGGCAGTGGAGCAGAGCGAAGAGTGTGGTCTTGTTACTAGAACAAGGTGGAATATTGCCAGATGACTATTTTATCCATGTCTCAACAAACACTTTTTTAGGGAGAGAGGAGGAAAGGGAGGTTGTCGTGTAGAATTTTATCATAGAAAGGTAACCTGCAAGGATCAGAGGAAGAGTCATGACAGGAAATAGACTTATTTGTTGTTTATGTTACTATTTATGATTTAAAACTCCTCCAGACACCTCAGACAGAGATGGAAATAAAGTCCCTTCTAACTGAATAATTTTAACTTTGATTTAGAAGTTTTTCTTCATCCTCTAGAGCATCTTTACTTCTTTACTAAAATTCTTTGATTTAGGAGTATTATTTTCACAGCAAACTCTTTTGACTTTCTTTCAAGTCGCAATGATTTTAGTCCCTTAGCTTGGTAAAGTCGTTACTTGACTTCATCCAGAACACGATTTCAAAGCTGCAGATGAACAGCTGGCTACCTGCTGTGGGGGCAGCTCCATGTGATCCTGGGCCTTTGTGCTTAGTCCCTTTGATCTGGTTGAACTGACCTGTACCATAAAATTACTTCATTTCTTGTTGCCACTCACATTCCCCTTGCCTCCTGTGCCTGGAACCATCTCCATCTACTTGCATTCTAAATATTTGTCTATACGTACAGTTTTTAACAGCAGAATTACAGTGACCAGTCCCCAGTGTGTGGAGACAGCATTTACCAGCAGAACTACTTTTTTTTTCTGAGTCTGGTTTTAGCTGCTGACTGTTCCTCTTCTGATTTTTTCTCTTTTCATTTGCTAGAGCTAAAATTGAATGAGGGAGGCTTTGCGGAACCTGTCATTATGGCACTGAGTGAAAATTGCACCAGCTGAAAGCCTAGAGCAACTATTGTGGGAAACCACATCAAGAATCACTTTGTGTATATTTACACAGCAGCCTAGAAAATGTTATTCTGATCTGACATATGAATATGTCCTTCATCATCTTCCTGTGTAATTTGAAATTGTAGAAGTACAGTTTAATATATCATTTTTAGCTCAGAGAACATATTCTTCTCAGAAAATTTAGTAGGTTTCTTGGGAAATTTCCCAGAGATGCTACTAAGGAGGGATAGGCTAACCTATCAAAAACAGAAGAACTGAAAAAAAGAGAAAGCAAAGATAAGCAACTTACACACTTGTCTTTTAAACAATCTCTGTCTTTTTGTGTACATCGGGGAAATGTAGAACCTGAGCCTGTGTATTAAACCAGTCGTTTCTTCTCTACAGATACTGTGTCGTGAGAGTGGTCAAGGCACAATGCTGGCTGCCAAATCTTTCATACAGAAGAACAATTTGTTCAACGTAGAACACAAACAAACTTCTCACAGACTTTCCCCTGTACTTTAAACAATGAGAGCTTTTCATGTTATTTACTCAGAAAAAAATATAATTGAGATCCATCAGGTGGTTTTCCCTGGCTTCACACAGCATAAGATTTGCAGCTCAAAAACCAAAATGAACTACCATCTCATTCTGAGACAACACAGTGATGTACCTTCTGACTGAAGGAAAACATGGGATCAGCTGTCCTCACACAAACTCAACTCAAGCACACTCCTCCACACTACATGCCTGTCAGAATCTATACAGTTTGGCAGGTTTGTATAATTTCCTTTGCTCCCCGCTTCAGCCTCACCCTTTCCATCTAAGACTGCAATTTTCAGGCCACTGGCTTGAAAGGCTCTGTTGTAGACCTAACATTTTTAGCAACCCTTGTGATCTATCTAGACAAGACAGGCCTCTCTTCAGAATCTGTAATCACTTACTTCAGAGCTCATAGTTGAAGCCCTCGATTCACTGTGGTTTAAAAAACTCTGAAGCAAAATGCACTCTTTGGCAATAAGAAAACCCACAGGCTTCTGGTCCTTTTGATCAATTTATCTGCTGCCTAGGAAAGCAGAGACCTTCCTCCATCTTTATTTGGCACGTCCCTGAAATAGTAGACATGGTACACAGTGACCACCTATTTACATATCAGGAGGGGACATTAACTAAAAATCCCATCAACCAGCAGACATTGTTTTCAAAAATGCAGAATAAGCTACTGCATCTCCTTGAATACCACTGTTAAAAAAGGAAGGCATCGGACTAGCAGATCTTTCTTTTCAGATGCTCTGGCTTCAGAAGAAACATCTCCAAAGTACCTGTGGCCAAGGCTTTGTAGTATGAGTGTTAAGAGAGTAAGGCAAGCAAATAATGAAGAGTCAGAACCTAGCGGGAAATATTAAGGCCTTCCACATTTCCAGGTAAGTGGTCAACCTTTAAACACATGCTTTACAGAAATGCTAACTTTAAGTGCTTTCTTTAGAAAGTAAAAGTCAGAGTTCTCTGGAGTCACTACTGGGGATGCCAAATGGCTTCATTTACAGTGGATGCTGCAAAGAAAAATCCAGTTCCCTACACAAGGAGCAGGAGTTCAGATTCCTTCTTGAATTTTTTGCAATTCTCCTTCACCATCCCTTTCTACAGCACAGGGCAAACAATAAAATCATTGTTTCATCCTGGAATGGTATTTTTTTAAGTAAGTTTGAGATGGAAGTTGTAAGGATCTAAGCAACAAATTTTATTTTTCACACCAGTTTGAGATGCCTTTGAGATTTCCGCTCTGCCGTGTTCTGCCAACATGGAAAAAATCTATTTTAAATATCCGTTACGCTGCACCATTCCTGATAGGAATACCCTGATCCTTGCTTTTCCTTGGGCCCTTTGCAAATTCTGACAACATCCTCCAGAATAGGAAATATAATTAGGAAATATATCTGAGAAGGTCAAGGTAATACAAACAACTGAAAAAAAAAAAGTATCACTTTTTAAGAACACAGCATATGATCGAGAAGAATGAGTCAGACCAAACTAATTAGTAACCAGTTTTTAGAAGTCACCACAGTAACTTCTAGTAACAAAGACAAGGAAAACCGGGCATTTCAGCAATTAACTTAAATGAGATACAGTTAGAGTGAGGATTCTCCTTTTACTCCCTAGTTTAGGTAAAACCCCTGTGGATTTGCTGACCGTTAGGCAGACAGCCAAACGAGTCCTGTATAGCTGCTGCTTTAGGCACCCCAGTTGTGCTCCTAAAAGCACAGTACTCCTTAGCGAGCTTAATTTTGAAACGACAAAATCTTAAAAAATTCTGTTATTTTGCCCCAAATGGTGAACTGAAAAGCAGAGGGTTCGTTAGTTGAGTGAGGCAAGGATGATATTGTATTAGTAAAGACTAGCAAATGGAGCATGGGGAGAGAAGAGGAAGTAACCAAGTAAACCACAACCCTGTTAAACTGACTTGAATAGTGTGAAAGGTTTTAAAACGCACAGCATAGGAAAGAACACCTAACACATCAAGGTAACTGGAAATTTGTAACAGTGAAGAGTAAAAAATCGTTTTATGTGAAGCAGACTACATGAGATCTACCTAGTTGCCTTTTTTTCAGGTAAAACCAGTTTCTTTTTGTAGTTAAGAATAATTTTGATGTATCTTAATAAACCATTTATGCATTAGCCCACAGTTGGAAAAAAGGCTTCACTGTGAGAGAAAATAAGAATTTAGAGGTAGGAAATAAACGAGAATCAGATCAAAATTACAGAGAAAAACACAAATTCCTTGGTGTCGGACAGATTGTACTATCATCTTCACTACCAGGGCAAAAATACAAAGATTCAACCTGTTGCATTGAAGGGGGAAGCGTATGTTTGGAGGAAAGCTAGCAGCAGAATTCACTAGGATTAGTTGGAGACTAAAAATAGCAGACAGTATCATAGCTAATTTCGGTACAGCGTATGTGCTTATGACATTTTCTGATGACGAAGTCTGGAGGCAGTGTCAAACTAGAAAAGGTTTGGAATATCATAAAGGTCATTGAACTTCAGTTACTGGAAGGGGATGAGGTTAAAATGTACAAAGTGCAAGGCTGTACACTTTGGAATTAACAACAGGAATTTTCTATGACCACCAGTTCACAGTTTGGGAAAGACAGTGAGGTGAAAAAACTAATATATTCATCTGCTGCAGCAGAACTATGGGGAGGTGAAAGCTATGAAATGCCAGGAAAACTGGGGAGGTGAAGCTATGAAATGCTCCCCCAGTTTTCTTACAGACAGGCAAGTGTACAACCTATTATGTAAGAATTTTTAGGACCTTTTCTGAAAAAAAATGTAAAATGGGTGAGAATCCTGATAAACTGAAAGGATTTACCTTACTTAGATTATTATTTCATTATTAAAGAAAATCTGAGAAAAGGTTTTATTATTGCTCCTCAAATACACTAAGGAAAAAGGAGGATAAAAGAAACATCCAAAGGAAAGATCCTTAAAGTAGAACTCTCTATCAGCCTAAGATATCTGTGTAAATTGCCATGAAAAGTTATCATGGAGATTAGAAAAGTTTCCAACTGTTAGGGACAAAAACTATTGAAACAGCTTCCCAACAGGAGTATGAAGGCAAAAAGACCAAACCTGATTTAAGATGAAAGCTTGATAAATTTACAGATGGGATTATATGACCTGTTTAACTGCTGCAGAAAGGAACCAGACTCCATAGCCCATGAAATCTTTTCTGATTCTGGGTTGTATTTAGAAAAAAGCAGATGCGAAAGCTGAAGCAATGAAGGAAGCAAAAGGCAAAAAAGAAGATTTCAGTCCAAATATAAAGGAACAAAAATTAAATTAAATGAGGCTGTGACCTGATCATCTGGGCCTGCATGAGCTGTCAATTAGGCAAACACTTGAAATTTTAGAAAACATTATTATCCTGTTTCTTTTACAGCATACCCAGCTGCTCTTACAACTACATTGGGGACATTTCCAAAGCTTCTACAGGAGATAGATTTGTGCCCTCTCTTGAGCAGTTCTACAGTTAGAGCAAATTGGTGCCTGTTTTCACTACACTGATAGTCCAGATCCAGAACCTCTTTTGGTACAGCTCTTGTATACCCCCAAAAAACCCCACTTTGCTCCCCAGGTATATTCTGCATTCAGCAATAACTTTCCAGTCTTAGCACAAGAGTGTTTGGCAGAGGGGAAAGGTACTGTAACTCATGTACCCGTGACACCTTTCTACAGCTGCACAAAGCTGAAGGTTTTGTTTGCCCTAAAGCTCAGCTGGTTTTGACAAAAAAGAGCAGTTAGTCAAATAAAAAGCAATTGTGTTTTATAAACCTTGACTTGAGCATCTTTTAAACAACAGGAGAAAGTCAAAACCTAAAAGCAATTCTTGGGCCACTTTATTTACGATGGAAACAATTACCAGAAGTATAAATCAAGTAACTCATAGGCAATTTTTCACCCCTAGTCTTGGGTTCTACATTTTGGTGCCTTTGTTTGGCTGGATGCTTGTCTCTGGTTATAACCAACCACCACAGCTGCACTGTGCCCCTAACTGGATTCATTCTCTTGCAATTGCCATGTCCCCACTGCAGCAACCTCCCCTCGGACAGTCACTTCTGCCGTCTCCCCAGAACAGGTGATGCCGGGGTGCACAGCACCCATTTGGGTCAGTTACCTGCCTGGTGCCAGGGTGCACAGCACCCATTTGGGTCAGTTACCTGCCTGAGGCCAGAGCCCTCTGCGGCGTCTCTGAGGGGGCAGCTCTCGGCTCGGGGGCCCCCAGGGTCGTCTTTCTGGGCGTCTGTCAGCCCGGCCTCACCCCGCTCCAGGGGGCCAGGCGCCGCCTGCCGCGGGAGGCCCCAGAGGTAGCCCCGACACTCGACTACCGGGGGCAAAGTCGCCCTTTGGCGAGCAAAAGCCGTGGGCTCTGCCAGCCAAGGCCGCGGCGGCCGTTGGGCGGTGCGCGGGGGCCCGCGAGGGGCACTGTTGCCCCGGAGGCCGTTGGCCGCGGCCGTTGGGGCAGGGGCCGAGGCGGGGCAGCCGGGGCCGCGGAACCGCCGCGGAGCCCCTCGGAGCGGCGGCCCCGGAGACAGAGCAGCAACCGGGGCAGAGGCTCCTGGGGCCGCCGCCACGGCCTGGCCGGGCCCCGTGCGGATGGTCCGCTCCGGTGCGCCGGGGCAGTAGAGCGAGTGGCGATCCCAGCGCCTCGGAAATACAACACTCGGCACTGCCGTGTTGTGCCCAGGCAAGAAACCCTCACCCTTTCCCTCTTATTTCCAGTTAAACCCTCCAGTTCAAAACAAATCGGCCCCCTTCTCCCCACAAAAATCAGGTAGTTTATCCGTTCCTGCAACTTAACGCTTTTCCACAAAGATCTTTCACTGCGAGGTTGTGCCTTAGAAAAGCTCCGGGTGGTCTCCTCAAGCAGCCAACCGTGCAGGCTGTGCTTTTAAGGAGAAATGGGGAAAAAAACCCATTTGATTACAAAGGATGTTTAAACAAGCGTCTTTAATTTTGATTTCTTCCCACTTTAAGCTATAAATATAGCTCAAGATTACAAAGGGTTGTAAAGTAAATACCGAAAGACAACACTGACAATTTACCATGCAGCTACACCCTAAACCAATAATGTAAGGAAATCTGTCCAAAACTTTGAAGTGCTATTATAGTTTGTTACAGGACAAAACACTGGGGTTTCTATGTATTTATTTAGCCACCTACCACTCCCTCACCAAGTTTTTAAATGCGTTTGTTTGCTGTATAGAAAAACATCATATTAAGAGGAGTTGTATTTCCAAGTTATTTGTACTACAAAAACATTGAAAGCAAATTCATGCTAGCAATGTAACTTGTACTTGCATGATAAAATAGAGATCTGCTTCTAATCTACGGGAGGGGAGGAAACCTTTGATCTGATGCAGCTATTTTCTCCTTATTTAACTCCCAATGAATGTTTTTGCTACAATTCTAAGTAGAAACTTTTTTTTAAAGTATTTTTTACCTTGGATCCTATTAAATAAACAAAAGAAAACACCAAAAGACAGGTTAGTAGTAGTATTTGTGCTCATTTGGGAGTGTATTGAAGGCAGCAGTATGTACAGATGATCTAATTTAAACAAATGCTGTAATAAAGCGATAGTGAGGATTAGGAAGATTTTCTTTCCCTATTTAAATTCTCTATCATCTATATATTATAGTGCCCCGTGCCTTCCCAAACCAGATTCTATTATCGCATCTGTGGAATTATATCTGAAGGCCAGATTCCTTTCTTTGTGTTAGGAATCTGTCAGGTTGCGCTGCCTTCTTTAGCTTTTAATCTGTTTTTATTCCGAAGTGTATCTCATCTGTAGTTCTCTGTGATATTCCCAGCCTAAGCAAAATTCTACTCTTGCTTCAGACATCTTACATTGTGATTTCACTTTAGAGCATTAGCAGCATTTTTGGCATAAATAATCTTAGATCTTGTATAGTTTGGTCTACTGAAGTTTATGGAAACACCTTAATGGCTCTGAATTATTGCAGCCAGGTGCTGGCTGAAGGATCAGGATGCTTATTTCTCAGGAGCAAACAGTGAACTTTTACAGTAGGAGTGGACTTCATTTTTACCGTGTAACGCAGCTTCTCTTCTTTGCTGTATTTGTGAGAAAGCCATTTGGTTTATATGGGAAGGCCTGAATAGAATCCCCTGAAGTCGTGTGTAGTTTGGCTGCTAAGGATTTGAGGAAAGCTAAAAGAAAACATTTGGTTTAAACACTGGATTGCAGTGGTGTGTTCTTGGAACAAGAACAAAAATATTTTTCCATTAAATGTAAATATTTTTAATTACAGGAGAAACCACACTGAGTCTGCGATGCCTGTTAAAACCCTTGTGTCTACAGAAATGCCTTAACAGTAAATTTCAAGTGTTTCCATCAGATGGTTGCTATGCATTGGATGGGATTCTCAGTGCAAATAATTCTACAGTACTAGATAATAAATTCTTCCTAATATTAATAGAAGCTATGCTGCCTCATTTAAAACTCTGCTGACAATTATTCAATTGTCTATGCATCTAAAATTTGTACTGTGTGTCTAAAATGATTAAAGTCTTAGTGCTGTGTGCATAGGCGTGTGGCAGCATCGGTAGATACGTGCTCCAGGCATTCCTGCATGCCATGAGATAACCGAAGTTGTAAAGTGTAAGTTCTGTGAACTTTTTTTAAAAGAAGGTATTTATAGGCAAGCTAACCTGAAATTTGGTGTTTCTGAAATGAAAAGCTGCAGCTAGCAAAGAGTATGCAATTTGTCTTCTGTAATTTTAGACAAGAAGGGAGCAATACTAAACCAGTTAAAAGCCAACTGCAATTACTCAAGAAATTTACTGAGATTACTCAAGAACGTAAGTGTGGGGTAGTTGTGAATGTGCCACAGGATTTATCATACCCATAAAGAGCTCTCAACTCTGCTCTCAGTTTCCAAGGAACAGAGCAGAATTTTCTGATAGTGTTGCTTTCCTTATACCCTGTATGTAGTAGGCTCAACCCTGGCCACATGGAATTATGGCATGCTACTAACGCTGCATATCAGCTCACTGCCTAAAATTATTGAGGAATATTTGAACTTTTATTGACTGCATCCATGAAAATGAGATGAAGAAGACCCTCCATGAAATGGAAAGACAGGCTTCAGGAACAATATTGTCCTTATGTCTTTCACTGTTCCTTATTAGATACCTGAAGAAGGTAGTTTTTTGAGATATAATACTCCCCCAAATACTGATCCTGCCCAAAAGTTTCTTGAGGCCATCATCAGTGCAGCCAAAACATTATGTGGTGTGATTGCACAGGCTCCAGCACTTTAAGAACAGTCAAGAGAAATGCTCTGTGTTGGTTCGGTGAAAAACACCACCGACAGCAATACAGATCATAAGAGTCTCTTCCCAATACCAAAAGTTGAGTGGGTGCTACAGACTGTGAAGAAAGAAATAAAACTAATGAGAGATTTTTTGTTATTGTTCACTAATTTCAGTATCAGATTATTTTAATTTGAAGCTGTACCTCATTGCCTCTTTCAGGACACAGAAAATAAATTGCCGTTAACATGTTCTTGAGAGAACCCAGAGCTGTCTGACAGGGTAAGATTCACATTTATCTTCAGCTGGGTATGTATCAGAACTTTCTTCTATAGTTGGAAGAAAGAGAAGAGAAATTATTTATCCAAGCAGCTCTTGAATGGGGTCTTTCTATCTTGGCTAAAGTAAGCCTACATGACTTATTTACATGAGTAAATACCAAAGTTTTAGAAAGCCAGAACAGGCATGATGAATCTCACAGTCTGAAACTTGGCTGCTTCTCTTTCATATAAAGATTAACAATTTTGGAGTACAGCTTCAATCCTTCAAGAGTTAGCTGCATGAATGTCTGTGTATATATAAATATTTAATATGTAAATATGTAGGGGTTTATCCTAAAGAATATGTGGGATCAGACAATCCAGGAGAGGGTTGTAATAGGACATTTAAGTCAAATGATAAACCATAATAACTATTTGAATAAGGTTGATCTATTTTTACCTTTATAAATGTGGTCTATCTAAAGGCAAGGTACATGGGAGTTTACGAGGCAACTACAAAATAGTGGGCTTTGTATTGTAATTAGCGTATATTTTATTGGTCTCCTCCCTCTTTTGCAGGTCTTTCCAGACATGCCTCACTAAAATGGAGGGTGAGTAAATACATATGGATTTGGTACAGTCTAAGCTTCCCTCCATTTTCCAGCATCTAATCCATTTACCAATTCACCAGTACAGTTTTAATTACAATAACTTGATTTCTATCATGCTAAAGCAGTAGGAAAGGCTAGGCTAGATCTGGAGCGACATGGAACAGGAAAGTGAAAAAACAAAGAGCAATGAAGGTTTTACTTTCAGACTGTAAACTCCAGAAGACTCTCCATAGCACAAATGAAAACCCTGGAATGCCTTGACTGTTTCCCGAGAAGTTAATGTTGTTAAGGCATATTGAGAAACACCTTTAAACCCAGCTAGTTATACATGCTTTAGCATGTAATCCCTTTAGAGTCAGCATGGAGTAATTGTGTTTTATATGTAAGATTTTTTTTCTCACTGATATACTTAACTTAATCCTCCAGTGTCTTATATACTATAGAAAGTGAACAGATAAATGTGTGTCTTGGTAAATGAAGCCATATACGTTGTAGAGTTTTAGAGTTATGTCTGCAGAGTTTTGAAGAGAAACTCATGCTAGATTCAAATAAACTAGCTCAGCTACTGGAAACAAGCAGTGTAGCTCTGTCAGCAAGCAGTTCAGTGTCAGCTGTAAAATCTGCCTGTAAAGGTAAGTAAATATTTGGACAACTTGCTGGCACAGAGTTCTTGTGCTACAACAGTTACACTACTTAGCTATTTTACATGCCGCTCAAATAGCCTCGGTGCAAGAAGGCAGCTTAGCTGTACCTGTTGGCTGCTCAATACCTTGCACAACAGGCTTGGAAGCACTCATGAAATGAAAAAGAAATTAAAAACTATACCGGTTCTTTATTAGTATCTGTGTAGTAATTGCTTAGTAAAAAATGTAAGACTGTAACAGATGCTTATTCCTAGTCTTGAGCTGTCAGTACCTTTTCCCTTCCCAGTACTCGAGTATCCCACATTACAGAGGAAGCGATAATAATTATCAGTGTATCCAAGGAATATTACCAGTTCTTGTATGTATATGTTTTCCATAAACAATGTGTTTACATATTCATCTAATTAGTCAGCTGATGACTTTACAAGCTTATTTTCATTTCTGCACTGTTAAACTGAGGAGTCCAAGGAGACTAGTGACTTTGGCCAGTACTGTTTCAGAGTCCCCATTCCTCTTGAAAACTGCAAACCTGGATCATTTGAACTATATATATTTTACCTTAAAAGGTTGGACTACAGGTCCCTTCCAACGTGGTATTCTATGATTTCACTAAGTCACTCCATAGTGCAGTCCCTATTCGGGGGAACATGCACATGGTAAGAGACTATTCAGTGTGCTGCAGTGTTAATCTCAAGCCTCTAGGACTGATCGTTTAATATCCACATGGCTTTGTTTTTCCTGCCCTGAAACAACATAAGCAGGCCAGCACTTCTGGGGCAAAGAGATATCCCATTAAGGTGCCTTCTGAGGCCTGTTATCTAAACTTACTTTGCACCACTGCTTTTAAATTCAGTGTCTGAGGGTGTTTTTTACATGGTGATTGAGGTATTATTAGCTACCAAATGATTGTTAGAAATCACTATAGCTAAGCCAGCTGACTTTACAATTCTCCTGCCCTTAAAATGGATTTCAGTAAAGTTTTTTTTTCTAGAATCTAATTTGTTTTAGGCATGAATAATTTACAGGCTTCTTTTACAAGACACCACAAAGGATCAATACAGATCTAAAACACAGCCACTGCTGTATATGCCAGCTATTGCAAAATGCCACGCTGTTCTTTTTGCAGAACAAATTGCAAACATATGCACCAATTCAATACAGATCATTTTCTTTAAATCATACGAGCTATCCATTAATTCAGTAGCTAATAGTATTTTTTAGTTCTTTTATCTTTCTTGAAATTACAAAGTCAAATACTGACAAAAAAAAATAAGTTACTTTTCAGTGCTTGGCTTAGGGAACAATAATGGGCATTCGTTTCTCGAGGCTTACTTCTGTTTCAAATCTATGTACATATGCTAATAGTTAGAACCTGTGTTTCCATAATGGGGGTAGCAAAGTGTTTGGTACATATTTTGTCATATTTAAGCTTTTATTTAGTTAAGCATGAAAGAAAACTGGACATCAGGAAATGCAGTTGTTTAGATGGCTTATACTTATTTGGCTCTACAGTTACAAATAGACAGAAAAATGTCTTTGTGAACGTTTAAGTTCTACAAAGTTCACGGATCGGACTTTATACTGCTATAAGTAGGCATCAAAAAATAAAATTTATGTGAATCATAGCTGGCTCTGTCTAGAACGCTTTGGATCTGATTTGACAGTTCTACAATTGATACCTAAGTTTTGTAACTGAAGTAGTTCCCATAAAGAGAATTCAGGAGAATCTAGAATACAGTGATGCCCTAGTATAAACCCTCAAAATTTAATTGACATTACATCTAACTGGAATCTAGTTGGTTAATCTCAAAAAAGTGGACAGAAACCACTGGAGTGTGAATGGTTAGTTGCTGTAAACAGCAACATCTTAAGATAGATTATATTTACCACACACCCAGCATTCATGGTTTCACCGTGAAACCTCAACATTCTTTTCTAGAACATGTATATGCAGAGTATTCCACCCACCAGTAAAAGGTAATACCATAGTAAAGATTTGCCTGGCTCCAAAAATAGCATAAAATACATATTCTTACACTTCTTTAAGTTTAGAGAAAATAAATATTTATGTTATGCTTAGTTTATAATCAAAACATGAATTTTGCCAGACTCCCAAGTCTGCCAGATTTTACTAGTTCTTGTCTGTCTTCAGTTTTCAGTGATGAACCAACACAGGATTTTACCCTTGGGCTAAACAGTTCGTATGATGTCGAATATGCCACTATAATACAAACTTATCCTTCCCCAGGTCTGGCCATTATTGTTAAATTTAACTAACAATATGCATCTCCACTTGCATTTAACCTTGGCTGCTGTCAGTGTTGTAAACCACATTCCTCTGCTACCTCTGCTCCTGAGAGATTCTCAAGTGCATTTTAGATTCTGGATTAGAACAGCTGCCTTTATGGGGGGATAGCCTTCTGTGTAATATTGGAATGATTCAGCATGCCCCTGCAGGGGCTTAAAACCTAGGAAGCTACCATTAGGATCTAGTGATGTGTCTAACTTGTACTTTTTCCTTTATAAATTAAATATATCCTTCAGAATAATTTGTCGGGTTTACCTCTTCCCATTCACATTATTTATAGCAGAGGGAAAACTGAAAAAGACCAATTTCTCTTCACTTAGAACAGTTTAGTTTAACTTGCAATGTCAGCAGAAGGGTGTCTGGCTTTGGAAGGTATTGGTTGACTTCAGTGTTAGGGGTTCAGAGCTGCCAGCAGCTGTAGCAACAGCTGCGCTGATAGCAGGTCACCAGTGGCAGTGGCTGCTCTTGTCCCTGCGTTAGATTCCAGATGATTTGAAATCACTCACTGACCGAGAGCAGTGCACATACCACAGAAATTGCCTTGGAAACTCCTGTTCTAAGGATAGAGCAGAAAGTGAGCCTTTTGCTGTGCCACACTAAAATAAAGAATGCTACCTTTTTTTTTTTCCCCTACTAGAAAGACTATACATTTTTTAAATATTAGCTATGATAACACGAGAAAAGTCTCCAATTTACACTGTCATAGTCTGGTAGACCCTCGTGAAGTTCCTTACATTTTAGTTGAGCTATGATAAAATATATTAAATATCTCTCCTGCTGCAGTGTGCTAAACCACCTTCTACTAGGAGAGTTAAATATGATGCATATAAAGCTTGTTGAGTTTTGTTTCTTATTTCCTACATTTTCTCATTGCAGTGGTACGTGAAAGAAATAACAGGGAAATGATTTAATCATTAAAAGGCAAATGGACAGTTCTTGCACAGACTACTGCTACATCTTTTAGTTGTCTTGAAGTTGGATTCTGCCGTGTCTGTTTTATTGTGGCATTTTAATTTCTTCATAGTTTGTTTCCTTTCCATGCTTGTCCTTATTTATACATTACTGCCTCATTTTGTTCTGGTATACTATGCTTTTCTACATCCATATATGCAGATTTGCATCTCAGGAGCCCCCCTTTTTAGGGACTGTGGCACAACATGTCTCTAATATTTAGCTAATTTCCACATACTTCAAAATGCAGCACTAGTGGGAGCTCAGCTTCAGACGTGGGCTATAGCATCCTAAACCATAATGGACAGACATTTGTGGCAGTGTTTCTGTCAGCACAAAAGCAAACACCCAATTACTACTTGTGAGGGTCAGGTGAACAGAAGTGGTCTACATGTTGTTTGCCATACACTGCCCAAAAGCAGTGGGTGGGAGGAGGGTTTCCCCACCCTGGAACAAGATGGAATTGATTCAGCCACTTATACTCTTGTGTTAGAGACTGAAGAATTTGGTAATTTAGGAAAAAAAAAACCTGGAAAAAGACATCAGCACTAGTAATGTTGTTGCTTGTTGATGATACAAAATGCTAATTCTTCAGCATTTTTACCCTTTCCTTGCATCCAGATTTTAGAGATGAGAATGTCTTCAAAATTTGATAAAACAAGCCCAGCTTCCTTATTGGTCATATCTAAGGTAATAATTACTGTTAAAACTGAACAATTTAGAAAGTTAAATCATCTTTCCTTACCTGTACTGTTACCTGCACTTGATGTGGTATGCGAAGCATACACAAAGTGCACACAGTTAGCTGGGCTTTCCGTTTCTTTTTTTTTTTATGCATTAACATTTTCTCCTGGTGTTTGGTGTATGCCCACTTCAGGAAAACTTAGAATCCAAGCAAATATTTTCAACTTTACTAAGAAAGTACATCGGTTATTAAATGCCAAAATTGTCTGTCAGAGCTCTTTTCTCAACATTAAGTACCCGACAATATATCGTCTAACACAAATAACTTCATGATCAAAAGGGAATAACGTTTTGATCAGATGGTTACTAGATGTTTGACATTGGTTACTGTGGTCTGAGAGGTTACTGCTTACTCAGCAAACATGTATTCCTGGTTCACTGCAATACTTAGTAAAGTGTGTTTGTGTAAAATACTATGGAATAACTTTTCCTTCTTACTGTAATTGTCTAGTGACGGTTACAAATGAGGATTGTTAGAAGAGGGAAATGCCAAATACATAGAAGGAGAAAAATGTCCTGGTGAAGAGGTTAAGCACTGGAATTCCTTGACAAAAACCTTATGAAATTTATATCCTTGGAGATACTCCAAACTAGACTGGATGCAACTTGATAGAGCTTAACATTTAGCCCTGCTCTGATAAAGGGTTGGACTGTGGGACCTCCAGAGGTGCCTTCTAACCTAACCTCTGCTGTGATTTAGTCTACTGTCTGTACCCTAAATTACTTTATGTTTCAGTCACAGGGAAAGATTAAAATACCATAAGCCAGATAATTTATAACAGAAAATGGATACACGGGATAAATTTATGTTTTTGTTTCCACTTGTACTATGTCAAAACTTAGCTTCCAGACCGACTTGTTTGAAATATATATTTTAATGTCTTTATAGGCTGAGCTGCTCTGTATTACTCTAAAAAAAGGCATTTATCATGGAAAGCTTGACCCAGAGTTAATTTTAGAGGTGCAAGCAATGTCGCTGTTATAAAGCCTCTTTTCCTGTTTATGGTAAGAACAGATCTTCTCTTTTTCTTGTACTCACTATCTTGCCAAAACCAGAGGTCATTAGCAAGGTGAATGTTTTTTCAGTGCTGCTGTCAATATAATTTTAGGAAATACACACAACTGCTCTACCATACGTTTTCAAATGGAAACCTACAAAATGTTGATATAGTTACAGAAATGGTATTTTAGCCCACATTTGTCCCATTACTGTTGTTGATTTTATTTGTACTTGGTATGAGGGATGGCAAGATATTTTTTTTATATATAAACTATATGAGATATATTGTTGAAACATAATGAGATCCCTGCATTTTCTCTTACAGTTAATTTCTGTAGACTAGAAGAGGGTTTCTAAAAGCTGAACTGGTTGCAACTACTACAATCCACTAGGACTTAGAATGCTATGACCCATCACCTACTTGGTTGCTAAGGACTGAAATAAAATACAATCCTGGATTTCTCTTAAAAATGTTTTGGAATATTTCATTTTCTAGCAATTTAGTGGAATTTCTACAATTTTATCAGTGATTGGAATAAGTGGATTGTGATTCCACAGATCTATTAGAAGGACTAAAATGTAATTCCAGAAGTGACTTTAAGTATTGCAACTGTTTAAGAGAAATACACGGGAAGCAAAAATTATTGATTTCTGTGTAAATCAGGAATTGATGTCTGTGTAAAAGGACTGCATGCCCATAAACCTGTCAGCATCAGCATGTGGAGTGTAGTAATGTGTAGGAAGAGTGGAAAGAAAGTGATTAACTCTGGCCACTGGTGGGTTCCAGTTCTTCTGTTGGCAAGATGCCCATTTTAAGCCAGATCTCTTAGGCAAGAGCTCTCTGGTTCAAAGGCAGTTAATCCCCAAACAATGTCAGTGATGTAACGGGTATAAGACATTGGTATTCCACCTCACTTCCCAGATTTTATGTTTTGGATGGGTTTTGCTGTAGGAGGTATTCTGTGCCTACTCTAAGAATCTGATTTTCCACTTTTTCTGTCTGTTTCCAAGTCAGAAACACAAGAACATGTGTACAAGGGACTGTCTATAGTTTGTCCTTCTCCTTCTCTCCATATGGCAGCAAAATAATTTCTTAAGTTGTAAAGAAATGCATTTTGAATTAACAATAGGGTTTAAAGAGAGATTTAAAGAAAAATAAATGAATCTGAGTACCTCTAAATACATGGTTAACTAACTTCCATCATCACTGCAGCGTGAAATCTTCAGGAATCATTATGTGAACTCCACTTATGGCTCTTAGGTGATGTGAA
Organism: Ceryle rudis; assembly: GCA_033439905.1. Lineage (NCBI taxonomy): Eukaryota > Metazoa > Chordata > Aves > Coraciiformes > Cerylidae > Ceryle > Ceryle rudis. The sequence goes on along the minus strand of JAAGNO010009727.1, from coordinate 9,307 downwards.
AATACTTTCCCACTGTATTGTGGATTGTGCCATCCCCAGCCCGCATCTGTCCCAGGCCCCAACAGAAAGGCGTAGAAGGAGGAGGTCCTAATTAACTAACTCCCAGTCGCCACAATATCCAGTTTATCCATGACTGCCTACTATGGCATAGTTCTTGGTTGTTGCGATATTTTTCTGTTCTTCTCATTAGCCTTTTCCTCAACATTTTGGTGAGGAAATTAACAAAGTTATAAAATAATGTTTAGAAAATACAAGTATCAGGCAGAGTAGGAATAAGAGATTTTAGTGCGAGCGCATACTGGATATTTACAGTGGGGGTTTCCTTTCCTAGGAAAGACCACAGATACTGCAGGTTTTCCAGGAGGGCTGGAAGAATTGCTTGGACTTACTTCTACGAGGTTGACAAAGGCTGGTTTTGGTTCAGGGAAACATGTTAAAAAGCTTCTTCTTTTCATGAATTACATTCGATCAGTAACTCACTGAGGATATTATTGCCAGGGCTGCGGAAGCCAACACTTTCTCATAGCAGTTATATAATAAGCCGTGTTTCCACAAGTCACTCAGTTATTCCTGAGTCAGAAAGGAGCGATACTCTCCAGTTAGAGCGTAATATGCTTTGCCTTCATACTCTGAAGGAGGCTAAGGATCATCCTATCTCTGTTTCCAGCATAGTTCCTTCTTCAAAGCCTGTCACCCTGTAGATCTTTCATACTTTTATGCCTATCCGTGAATTGGAAGAATGCCAATTCAGCTCAGTGCATAATTAATCAGTATCAATTATATTCATACTAGATAAAGGATTCCCTTCAGCTTCAGCTTGTAGAATAGTCTTCCATTGCCATCGTACTTTCTATTGCATTTCCCAGTGTGTGCAACCTTGGAGACGTCTATATTTACAACTCCTTGGGATTTATTTATAAGAGCAGAACAAGAATCTGAACTCTTAACAATGAAGACATCTCGAAGTTCTGCCTATGTATAAACTCGTAGTACCTACAGAAAAGATTATGCAATGGTGTTTTCCATTGAGTCATTTCATGGAAAACTATCAGTCTCCTCATCTCTTCTGAGATCTACCCCTCTTCTCAAGCTAGAGACTTCAGAAGACTCTTCATCTTTTTACTCATCAGATAATAGGAAGAATACTTCTCCCTGTATTATGACTCACCCTTTCTGCATCCTCCTGCAAATCAATTAAAAATATGAATCAAAGTAGAAGACACTTCAGAACAGGTTTTCGCGACAGTAAATGTACATTTGGCAGCACGTAACACTACTCAGATCCCTTTACTTTGGCTTCATGCCATCAGAAGCCATCTAGTCACATCTGTGTGATGATACATACAAACTGGCATAAAGGCTCATGAGGAGCCTTTCAGTCTGAAAAATCATCCGTTAATCAACAGTTTCTCAACTGTGGCCTTTGCACCAAATCTCTTGGCCATGACTTTCCATAAGTAGAACCAGGGCGTTTTGCTCCCTTGTAAAAATAAGTCCCAAATTACTTCTGGATACATTTCAGATACAGTGGAACAAATGTCAATGTGCATCTTTTCACCAAACTCATGTGAGTCCTCTGAAAAAGAGGACATGTTGAAGCCCTGCTAATACACAGAATATCAAGAGAAGCATGTCAGATTTGCAATTCAGAATTGATACATGACTCAGCTCTGCCTTTTGCTTCTTCAGATCTGACCTTCGTGACTCATTCACTTACTTGAAGGATATCTGTCAGAATGTCTTTAGCCATTATTTCACTGTCAGATGTTATTCTACAGTCTTGCACAAAGTAAGAACAAGATTTAATTTGGGACTGTTTTGTATACTTTCCAGTATTTATCCTCAAACCTTTTCAAACTCTTGCAGAAATAGACATGAAAGTCTGTTAAGATCTTACATAGTTGAGGAGCATCACCCTCCTCCCCCCCCAAAAAACCCACCATACACCAAGCAGCAATCTGTTTGTACATAACTTCATTAGCTTTACTTCTTGGTTGCTGCTCCTTTTATTTAAAAGGAGAAAATGTGGTGATGCTAACCAGAAAGAAAACAAAAAGTGAGTACTTTGGAAGGGAAAAGTAGATGAGCAGCTTGATTAGAAGGATCCTTTACTTTCTGTCCTTTTCCCAGCTTTTATAGATATTGCCGCTGTGCCCCTTCTGACGCTTCTCACATCGCCTGCTACAAAAGCCAGGACGGCAGATTAGATAGGAGGTTAGCCTTGTATGATAGATCTCTCCATCTGTTTCGTGATGAATTTACATTCAGATGATAACGGCAGTCACTTTTCTTTTTTTTTTTTAAGTAGGCCACCTGTCCCTCACACAATTGTGTCAGCTGCTTAAGTTTAAAAATATTTTTTTCTAAAAAAAAGTCTCCATACTAATAGAATTCTAAAATGTAAGATAATGAGATAAAAATCATATTGCTCATAAATTTCAATGGGAAGAGGTAGTTGTTTTGCGTTTCTAGGGAAAAGCGCTATAAATTTGTTGTTGAAGAGGATGTTTTCTAGCGGTCAAAGGTTTAGCACAACTAGTCTGCTTCAAATGGGCCTGCTGCAAAAATCCCAAGGCTGAGAAATGAAAAGGAAGCTACACGGGAAGGATGGGATCAGAGACGTTAGAGAGGAAAATGATTCAGGACCATGAAGAGAAGATGAGGTAGATAAGGCTGAGTAGCAAAGAAAATGGGCTAATTCAGCTGTCAATTGACTTTGTGGTAATTGTTACACTAATCAGTCTTCTCTCTTAAATTTCAAGCATTTATTGTCAGATCCAGAAATTCTTATGATGCTACAGAAAAGCCTTACTAAGCCTTTTCAGCTGCCTGGCATCATTCCCCTGATTTACTAGTTGCTTCCGAAAGTGTTAACCTCTTTTCCCATATTTCTCCTTGATGTAGTTTCCTAGAATCACCTTGATTTTTGAACTTGCAGATAAAGACAATAAAGTAGAATTTTTTTTTATTGTTCCCTGATCTCCTGTTTCCTCCTAAACCTTCTCTCAAGTAAGTACCTGCACTCTTACTATTTCTTCCAAAGCCTTGTTTCATACAAGGAAAGCATTTCTTCAGATGCCACTGTTGTGTATAGAAAGAGCTCTGAAGCTGGAGTTGGTGATTTTGGATGTCTGTATTTTTAGATAGAAAATCAATTTTTGGCTTCAGTTATAAGGGAAACTGGTTTATAGAAACTGAACCAGTTCTCTTATTTCACAGTTTCTCAAGTATGTCTATTTTAACGTAGTTTGAATACTAAAAGCATTACTAAAACCAAAAAGCAAACAGCTTCACCCTGCAAAACCACCTCACAGTAGTATCCAAAGGAAAAAAATATACAGTCACTGTGATACAGCTTTTTCTGCTTATGTAAGTGAAACATTGAGGTGCAAGTGCAAAGATTTTCAGTTATTGCCTTGTTAAAAAAAAAACCAAAAACCAAACCAACAAAAAACCCCACTGTAATCTAAATATGGTTTTCTTTTTCCATTGAGCTTTAGCAGGAAGTATAAATTCCACAAAGCTTCAGCACTTTTTTCCTGAAATTCTCCAAGGATGTAAGCCTTTGGAAAAATAGTTTGGAAAACTTAGTATCTCTGCTCAGCTTTTGCTTATGAAAACAGCTAATACGGCAATTTTTGAGGAGTGTAAACTCCATGAATTACTAAGATTAGACAAATAAGAAATAATAACCACAAGTTTTGTAAGTCTCGGTAATTAAAAGAGAGTAACTGGCGGAAGCCCCTACCCTTCCGAGATGCTTCAAGCATTCCCAAGCGTGACAGGCGTGGGAAGAAGGCCGGCCTCGCTAACACCAGCAGCCACAGGCAGCGAGGGGCCATCCCCCCCCGGCAGCAGGCGGTACCTGGCCGCCTCCAGGGCCCGCAGGGTGGTGACGGCGAAGCGGTCGGTGCCGAAGAAGAGCACCCGCCATGGCGGTGCCCCCGCGCGCCCCGCCGCCCCCCGCGCCGCCGTCACCCCCTCCCGCCAGACGCGCGGCAGCCGGCCCCGCATCACGGCAGTTCCGGCGCGCGGCGATGACGTTAAAGGGACGTGAGGAGCCCGCCACGGGGCGGGGTGAGAGATGGGCGAGGCCGCCCCTTGGGCGGAGCCGCCATCTTGGTGCGGGCTGCGGGGGGAGGGCCGACCGGGCTCCCGTGGCGGCGGCGGCTCGGGGCCCGAGCTGCGCTGTTACCCGGCGGGTAGCGCCAGCCCGAGGGAAAGGCGAGCGGTCTCGGGGAGCGGAGCCATCGGCCCGGTCTGGGCAGCGCACCCCGAGCCAGCCCTGCCTTGTTTCTGCCCCAGTCTCCCAGGGGCAGAGGGGTGTGGACCCCGCAGCTGCTGATGTTCTGCTGGCTCCCGCGAAAAGCCAGTTTCTGTGTCAGCCTCTGTGGGCATCTTTCTTTTAACAGTGATTATAATTTAAAGAATGTTTTATTTGTAAACTTAAAGAACTTAATTTCTCCCATAACATAAGAATAAAAATATTTTATCACTCTATTAAGAACATTCTTTTCCCCCATGGGAAGATGGTTTATTTGTGTAGCTTTTCATTTAATGCAAATTACATAGGCAAATTCCCTACACATTTAAATCACAGTATATCCTACAGTCGTTGACACTGGGAATTTCTCACATGGAATGTGAGAATCTGGGAACATTTCCCATATGCCAGTGAAAACATGTAAATTACTTGGAGGTGGCACGACAGCTTCTCTCAGATCGATGCGTGAAGGAAGGATCACTAAGGAAAGTGACGCTTTGTGCCGTGCTAAGCGACACTGTGCATAGAAATGTCTGCCCACAAGGGTTGTCTGGGGCTGTCCCAGTCTGCCCAGGGCAGGGGTGGAGTCCCTGTGATCCCCGGAGAGGTTTCAAAGCTGGAGAGATGTGGTGCTGAGGGACACGGGTCAGTGGTGCCCTGGCAGTGCTGGGTTAACGGTTGGACTCTATGATCTTACAGGTCTTTTCCAACCAAAACAATTCTCTGATTCTATGGTCATTCCCTTCTTCATGTCTGTTTTGCCCACCATTAGGGCACTCTTCTCTCAGACACGAAAGATTCCTCCACCTCCAGCTGTCAAAACAAAGGAAAATTAATGAGAAAGTGCTGTTACACATTAAAGACACTGAGTCAGGCCATCCTAAATGGGGTGCCTTTATTCCCCAACCCTGAGAAAAGGAGAATACACTGCCAAATACTGAGGTAATTCCCTAGCTGAGAATCAATAGGTGAAAATTGCTCCAGAAAATTCTCTTATTACTTGGGGAGCCCCATGAAAATCCTCCCTTCGGTTGTGTGCAGGACACCGTTCGATTCCAGGTGCCTCGTCTCGGGGGGCATAGGGGATAAAATAAGAACAATTATAAACAAGAAGGTAACGAGGATGAAGGAATGACTTCTGCAGGAGACGAATGGAGCTGGCGTACAGGGAACAATTAGTCATTGCACAGTAACAAAGCGATTAGAGGCACTTTGAGGGGAAAAAGGCCCCAAAGGAGCGGAAGCGCTGTTCCACGCAGCGTGTCGTTTGAGTGCTTATCTCGGATACTGAAGAAATTTGGCCACGTACTATCTCAGATGCTGAAAAATCCTCATGGTTTCCAGAAGCAGAGGAGACATCCCGCGTCACGCCAGCGCACATCAGCTCTCCAAGGTCTTGGCTGAACCCCTGGATTTACCACCAGCGCTTCAGGAAGGTTGGGGATGTAGCGTGCGTGGCTTCACCTGCTGCTCCTCAGAGGACTTGAACCCTGGAGATCTCACTTCTGGCTGTAGGTAAGGCTCCTGGAAATACTGAAGCTCCACGCTGAGTTTTTGCCAGACATGCTTGAAGTAATTAATGTTTCTTTATGAAATGGACTGAAATTCACTCTGGTATCCTCACTCCCAAGTAATCCATCCTCGGCTCTGATGTGACTGCACAGTTCAAACAGACCAAGGCCAGTATTTAACATTATGCCTTGGACACAGTGTACGTGAATTTTCACTGAAGATTTATTTTGAGGTAAATTTTTCCAGGAGACTAAAAGCAACAATCTGATTGTTTCACCAAAACCAAAACCACAACTCACAAGTCTTGCTTTCTTTTTGTGCTTGAACTCTGCTTTTGTACATGGGAAAAAAAAATAAGCCCTGTCAGCCCTGAGTGTTTAGTTACTCTGTAACCAGGCATTTCGGGTCAAAGACACAGAAAGGATCAAAAAAGATAAGCAAAATTAAAATGCCAAGGTCAGACAAGTGCTTCCTAAGTGTAGTGAAGACAAATCTGAGGAGGAAGTGGAACACAAACCAGCAGCCTATCTCTACTTCTCCACTGCCTAGCCAAAGGCACTGGGAGTGTCTCCAAGAAGTAAAAAGATACCTCCTGTCCTGGAGTGCTGGTGTTGTCAAGGGAAAGATGAAATAAAACACAGCCTCTGCTGGAGACATTCCTCATGAGCATGTTTGCAGGCCTCTGGAGGAGGAGAGGATTACTGGGCATAAGGGCCAATTCTAACCAGTGGGAAACTGGTTTTCTTTCCATGTACATCATGCTGAATCATAGAATCACAGATTCAGTTTGGTTGGAAGAGACCTTTAAGATCATCAAGTCCAAGCGTTCCCCCAGCACTGCCAGGGCACCACTGACCCATGGCCCTCAGCACCACAGCTCCACGGCTTTGAAACCCCTCCAGAGATCACAGGGACTCCACCACTGCCCTGAGAAGCCTGGGACAGGCCCTGATAACCCTTGAGTGGAAGAAATTGTTCCTCATGCCCAACCTCAACCTCCCCTGGGGCAACTTGAGGCCATTTCCTCTTGTCCTGTTGCTTGTTCCCTGGGAGAAGAGCCTGACCCCCCTGGCTCCAACCTCCTGTCAGGTGCTGTCAGAGCCAGAAGGTCTCCCCTGAGCCTCCTTCTCTCCAGGCTGATCAAGCCCAGCTCCCTCACCAGCTGCTCCTCACCACACGTTCTCTAGACCCTTCCCCAGCTCCAGCCCCTCAATGTCCTTGGAGTGAAGGACCCAAAACTGAACCCAATATTCAAGGGGCAGCCTCCCCAGTGCCCAGTCCAGGGGGACAATCCCTGCCCTGGTCCTGCTGGCCACACTATTAGCACCTTTCTCAAAGGTAGTGCCGCCAGAGGACATGGTGAGCCCACTTACTCATGAGCCCCCTTGCTGGCCTGTCACTGTACCCCTTCCCTGGTGATGAAAAGGTCACAAGGACACCGTCAAAAATCATTCCTTACTCCGATGGCACTTTTTAAATGATCCGAGGTGAAACGAGGAGCCGCGGTGTCACGATTTATAGCGTGGTGTGCTCTCCTGGCTCGACCTGCCTCCCCCAGCCCAGAAGAGCTCTTGTTTCCCAGAGGATGTGTTTCTAAGCAAGAGATCTCATCCGATTGTTCAAGAACACCAAGAACAGGATGGACACGGGGAGACTGCGCCCATCTCCCATTAGGCTTTAGCTAACCAGTGCTAGCTGCATGCTCCATCCCTTCACTGAGAGGTACCTGGCATGCTTTTGGGACATGCGGCTCCATCCAGGAGGAATCCATCATCAGGTGGGAGGAGGAATCCTCCTTTCCCAGTGTGGCTGCCACAAAAAAATCAGCACACAACACAAAGTCTGTTGACTAAGCCAACCGTTGCCGGTACGCGTGAAACCGGGATGGCAGAACCTCTGCCGTGTGCTTTGTGCTTTGCCCGCGAGGTCACTCGCTCTGAGAGCCTTAAAATGATCATTCACTAAAAAGAAAAAAAAAAAAAAAGGGCTAATTCCTGCTTTATCAGGATGTGCTTCCTTTATGTGGTGAGGACCGAGCTGAGCAGAGTGAACGTTGTCATGTTTTAACCCTAAGGTAATTTATTACTGAGTGTCATTCCACTCGGCATGTTCTTTTAATCCTGATTATGCCAGTAGCTTGAGCAAATAAACTGGAAATCCCTGCAGTTCATTCTTTGGGAAGAAGGTCGTTCACCTTCCCACTGTAAATGGACCCACTAAAGAGGTGTGTTTTATTTTTTCAGAGGCTGGAGTGCACCTCACCTGTTGGACTGGCCTTCACGCGTGACTCAGGAGCAGAATGAATCACAGCCCGTAGCGCGGGGAGAGCAGGAGGAGGAGAGGAAAAGCAGCCTTGGCGCCGTAGTGAGGAGCTGACGAGTGCTCTGTGGAGACCTTGTCTTCAGATGGCAGAGCTTAAAGAAGAAATGTAGCTTCCTCTCTGCTGGGAACTGCGTGTTTCTGGTGAGTTAGCGGAGATTAACTGGCATTCCTGCTGTGCGAGCTGGTGGGTTAATTTATAGCTCTCTGTAAGGAAAGGCTTATTTATTCATTTCAGTTAGAAAGCTTGGATTCCTGGAAGTTTTAAGCAAAGGCTGTATGACTAAAGTTTAAGGAGAGACTGAATGGCAAGTGAGAAGCAGGCTGGGATAACTCCTGTGCATAAACAGCCTGGAAAGAAGTCAAATGAAAATATTTAATGTAACTCAGATATGCTCTTTGACTTTACAAAGGTTAAAAAATAGTACAGGCTGCCTTCTTGGCTTTGTATTTTAAATATTAAACATTTTTCTTCTGTTTTTTTAATCAAACTCAGTCCTTAATGTACCAACCCGTCCATTTGTATCTCTGTGGTGTGCCGTTGTCTGAATCCCACAGACAGGGCACCACACTTTTATAATGTCTTTGGAATAAACTGACACATTTTAACATAATCAGTAAAGATAAGATAACTGCCAGGGAGAGAGTCTTGATAACAACAGGAAACTGTTTACAAAGACTGGGGTGTTGTAAGTGCACTGTCCCATACTGGGCTGCGAGTAGTTGGGAGTAGAGAGGGACATTATCAGCTTAACAGAAGCTGTACTTGATGGTCTTTACAGAGGACATTTTTTCCCCTATCTTTACTTATCATGGAGTGGTTTGGGTTGGAAGGCACCTTAAAGATCACCTCGTTCCACCCCCCCTGCCAGGGGCAGGGACATCTCCCACTAGACCAGGTTGCTCCAAGCCCTGTCCAACCCAGCCTTGAACACTGCCAGGGATGGGGCATCCACAGCCTCTCTGGACAAACTGTTCCAGTGTCTCACCACCCTCAGAGTGGAGAATTTCTTCCTTACATCTAATCTAAGTCTTCCCTCTTTCAGTTTAGAACTGTTACCCCGTGTCCTATCACTACACTCCATGATAAAAAGGCCCTTCCCAGCTTTCCTGTAGGCCCCCCTTGAAGTCCTGAAAGTGGGGTCTCCCTGGAGCCTTCTCCTCTGCAGGCTGAACCCCCCCAGCTCTCCCAGCCTGGCCTCCCAGCAGAGG